>JBBPCY010000136.1:15260-25402 GCA_037974405.1 Brachyalestes nurse
AGTTACAGAGACAGTCTTACAGTCATTAGTTACAGAGACAGTCTCACAGTCATTAGTTACAGAGACAGTCTTACAGTTATTAGTTACAGAGACAGTCTTACAGTCGTTAGTTACAGGGAAAGGCCATGTGGTTTAGTTATATAATCTATACTATTCCTGTATACTCCCCTGCCACCCGGGCTTTACGATAATTACTGAACTAGGATGTACAGTTAATCAGTAAATAGTCCAGGCCCCTGTTTGGTCAATCAATTGGTCAAGTTCCTCCAGTGTTGCTGTTACTGGTAGCACCATCACATCATGTCACCTCCTTCAGAGAACCAGGCTCACTTTTCACAGTGATGTGGAGACACGGGTATCAAATGGTTCTGGACTCTGGATTAGTAACTGTGCCATGTTGTGCTTCACCACCTGATGCCAAAGTTTCCTATGAAGCTGTTGCTGAGGGTGCAGTCACTCCTGTAAGGGAGTGATGAGATGATCACAGTCTTGCGCTGAGACTCAGTTCATAGATTTGATCAAGAAGATCAAACGCATGTCCATGAATTGCCATCTACTGACTTTTTCAGTAAGAGCTGTTTTTCTCTGCTCTGTGTGTCCGCCTCCAGTCTACTGGATGGTGTTTAGATGCTAAAAGGCAAAAGTCAGACAACATGAAAACTGATTTTTGTACACATAATTAAGTTCTGTAGAAACTTTGGGAGAACTTTAAGAGAAAGACCTAAAGAAATTCTCCTGCTTCGCTTCAGTTCCAGTAAAGATAAACACCACCACTCTGCTATGGCTGTCCCAATGATGTCATAACATCTTCTGCACAGTAACGTCACCTTGTCGACTGAAACTCAAACCCCCCACCTGATCATTGATCCTATCCTTCCTCTTTTCTTATCCAACCCTCTTCTGCTCCCCTGGCCCACTTGTCCATTCCCATCTCCACCTGAAGCCCCAATCCGTCTTTCAGAAAGCAGTCCCGCCAGAACCTGGAAACATCTGACTTCAGCCTCACCCTCTTTGTTAATCCCTCCTGATAACACCTCCCTCCTGAGGTTCTCCAAGGGGTGGATGCCACCTCTCCACTGGCCCTTCGCACAATCTCTCTCACTTAAGCTCTCTGAACTGCAATGCTCTAATCTGTGCTTTTCAACCTGTTTCCTCACAAAATGTATAACTTGATCTCCAGATGTCACCACCAACTACCTTCAGGTGAGGCACTTTGTTAAGGTCCAGAGATGATAACAATGGTTTTATTATGACATTCTGTAAATGTGCTGCTCAGGATTTTAAAATGAGCTATTCCTGGACCCTTAAAGCCTCAGAAGCTTGGTGGCTTAGTGGTTAGGGAGTTGCCCCAGCAGTCAGCAGGTTGTGGGTGTATGGGTTAAATACTGAGAAACACTTTCATGCTGTGGTGTGTTCTTGTGAACATTTATGAATGTACAATTTAATTAAAGTAAAATGTTATTAATTATGTAAGCTTCTTTCAGTACTATGACAAAACAAGAATACTTAACAGTAGAATTACAACAATTTATTGGTATAGGCATGTTTTACAGGATAATAAGCATGTGGATTCTTTGTGTGTATAAAGTGGCAGCAAGGTGGTAACTTACTATAATTTCTCCAGTTTACAGTGTGAATCCTCCTTTAGGTCAGAGAGGAGCTTCACTCCTGCTTCTCCCGCTTCATTGAGGTTCAGATTCAGCTCTCTTAGTTCTGATGAGCGGTTTGATTTCAGAGCTGAGGCCAGAGCAGCATAGCCTTTGTCTGTAATACTGCAGTACCCAAGCCTACAAAAAGGAAGGAGGAAATAAATTAACCAAAATTCTAAGCAGCACAGGGTAATTCAAAAGGCTTATATAGTGACAGCTCACTACCCCTTAATCTTCGCACCACAGAACAAATCAATTTACATAAATATAATTAATTCAGCAGAATAAATACATTAAAAAATACATAAAAATGCCTCTCAGGATCTGATTTAAAAGTGGTTCATGTTTAGAAAATAAGACAGAGTGAACTGTCCAGTTTTTAACCCATGGTACGGTGATGCATGTGTTCATGTTTATGCAGAGGGGTACTGATTTTCATTTGAATAGAAACGGAATAAGGAAAAAAAAGTACTACAGAAGTAGCACACAAATTACACAATCCCCCCTCTTGCCTCAGCTCTCTCTCACATTTCCAGACAGTGCATGTGTGTCAAAACTCAAGAACTCAGTAACTCACTGTAGTATTTCTAGTTTACAGTTTGGATCCTCCAGAAGACCAGAGAGCATCTTCACCCCTGACTCTCCTGGTTTATTCCAGTTTAGATTCAGCTCCCTCATGTGAGAGGGGTTTGATTTCAGAGCTGAAACCAGAGAAGCACAGCCTCTTTCTGTAATTCTACAATTCCCAAGCCTGCAAACAGAAAGAGGAAAAATCTCATGCCTAAACACACACACACACACACATACTCAATACTCAAATAAGGGATATAGTCAGTCCTGATTGTATGTGTGTGTGTGTATGTATGTGTGTATCCACCTTAAACATAGTTACTGGTCTCCAACAAAGACAGAAAAACTGTCCTTGGTTTATTTACATAATTATAATCAGAAATGTATTTGCTAATAATAATATTTAGCAGCTCTGAAGAAAGTTCTGCTTGAGAAAGTGATCTAACCTCAGTGTCTCCAGTTTACAGTGGGGGTTCTCCAGGCCAGCACAAAGCAGCCCCACTCCCGAGTCACGCAGGTTACTGCTACCAAGGTTCAGTTCTTTCAGACTTGAGGAGTTTGAGCTGAGAGCTGAGGCCAGAACTGTACAGGATTTCTTTGTCATGTTACAGCCACACAGCCTGGTTGAAAAATGACAAGATACCAAAGCACTGTCACCCCAAAATGTGTGAGGAAATGATTAATGGTGCACCCATGTGTATGAGAGAATGGATTTCAATATTTAGGTATTAGAGATTCTGCTGAAAAAAATATGAAATATAAAAAAAACATTTTTCAATATTAGGGATATAAAAATTCAGAAACACAAGTACACACAAATTCAGAATATAAAATAAGCTTATAACTCCAACAAAACAAATCTCACAAAAAAACACAATAATACCAGCATACCAGAGCACCACAATCAAAACTTTAGGAGTCAAGAATACATACTCATTCATAGACATCTACACACAAAAACGTGTGCTACTGTTAGAGATCATTGTGAGTAAGAATGTTATCTCACCACAGTGTCTCCAGTCTACAGTGTGGGTTTTCCAGTCCAGCAGAGAGCAGCTTCACCCCTGAATCTTTCAGGTTATTGTTACTCAGGTTCAGTTCTCTTAGACTTTGAGCAGCGTGTGAGCTGAGAGCTGAGGCCAGAGCTTCACAGCTTCTCTCGGTTAGATTACAAACACACATCCTGGAAAAGAAATTATAAAATGCATTTGGATGCCAAGACAAATAAGCAAATACTAATATGAGGTCTGATATCCAGTTTGACATGGGTTGGATCTGATCCTGTAATACATTTGAACTTTTTTTGAGGGGTTTGTTTTTGTAGATTCCTCTCAGTGCAATGTTTCTGTAAATTAAATGCAGTGACACATGCAGGAATAAATCTACTCACACTGCTTTTCTGGATGCTTTGATCACTGGCAGCATCCTAAGAAGACATTCCTCTGATGGATGATATTTACGTAGATTAAATTCATCCAACTCTTCCTCTGAGTTCAGTAACACAAACACCAGAGCTGACCACTGGGCAGGAGAGAGCCAGCCTCCGCTGAGTTCATGGTCACTTCCTCTACTCAGGTATGTTTGGACCTCGCGCACTAGAGAATGATCATTCAGTTCATTCAGACAGTGGAACAGGTTGATAGATTTTTCTGGAGATGGGATCTCCCTGATCTTCTCCTTGATGTACTGAACTGTTTCCTCTTTGCTGTGAGACCTCCTTACTGTCCGTGTCAGGAGGCCTTGTAATAGAGTCTGATTGGACTCCAGTGAGAGGCCCAGAAGGAAGCGGAGGAAAAGGTCCAGGTGTCCATTCTCGCTCTGCAAGGCCTTGTTCACCGCAGACTTGAGGAACTCTGACGTTTTGGATTCTTTGAAAATACCTGAGAGATCGGTGGTTACCTGTTTTGTTCTGTCTCTGCTGGTGAAGGAGAGATATGCGTATAAAGCCGCCAGAAACTCCTGAACACTCAGGTGCACAAAGCTGAACACCTTACCCAGGTACAGCCCAAACTCCTCTCTGAAGATCTGGGTACAAACTCCTGAGTACAGGGACACTTCTCTGGCATCAATGCCACACTGTCTCAGGTCCTCCTCGTAGAAGATCAGGTTTCCTTTTTCCAGCTGCTGGAAAGCCAGTTTTCCCAAAGCCAGAATAATCTGTCTAGTCTTTTGAGGATCAGTGTCAGATTTCCTGTGGTACTTTTGGTCCTTGTGTTTGATCTGAAAGATCAGGAAGTGTGTGAACATTTGAGTCAGAGTCTTGGGGATCCCACCAATTGCCTTTTCACCCCAAATCCTCTCTAGAACAGTGGCTGCAATCCTGCAGAAGACTGGGATGTGGCACATGATGTAAAGGCTTCTTGAGGACTTCATGTGGGCGATGATGTTACTGGCCAGGTTCTGGTCATGGATCCTCTTCCTGAAGTACTCCTCTTTCTGAGGGTCACTGAACCCTCGGATCTCTGTTACTTGGTCAACACACTCAGGGGGGATCTGACTGGCTGCCGTTGGTCGAGAGGTGATCCAGAGAAGAGCAGATGGGAGCAGGTTCCCCTTGATGAGGTTTGTCAGCAGCACATCTGCTGAAGCTGAAACTTCTACATCAAACAAAGTCTTGTTCTTCTGGAAATCTAGAGGAAGTCGACACTCATCCAGACCATCAAAGATGAACAGAACTTTGTGAGCATCACAGTTTATTGTTTTCAGATCTTTTATTTCTGGAAAAAAATGATGAAGAAGCTCAATCAGACTGAGCTTTTTCTTTTTCCTCAAATTTAGCTCTCTAAAAGGAAGTGGAAAAATAAAGAGGACGTCCTGATTTGCTTCTCCTTCAGCCCAGTCTAGAATGAACTTCTGCACAGAGACAGTTTTTCCAATTCCAGCAACTCCTTTAGTCAATACAGTTCTGATGGATTTGTCTTTAAAGAGGTCGTTGCACTTGATGGGTGTCTCCTGTGCTGCTGGTCTCCTGGACGCTGTTTCAATCTGTCTGACCTCGTGTTCAGTGTTGACCTCTCCACTCCCTCCCTCTGTGATGTAGAGCTCCGTGTAGATATCGTCCAGAAGGGCTGGTTTTTCATGCAGTGAAGTCCCTTCTGTAATTCTTTTACAGTTTTTTATCAGTTGGGATTTCAGTTTTTGCTGATGATAAGACACAAGCTCTAATAAACAAACAAAAAAGAAAATGAAGATATTTTATCATAATCACATTGAACACGATTTCAAATATAACATTCTTTATGAAACCCAAGGGCATTCTTAGCTTATCCCCTACACAATGATATGCAAAGCTGCAATTTTTGAGCATCACTGATCCTGTATTCATCAGGGTGGGGAAGGAATAAACGGACAACAGATCAGCACTCTTAATCTGAGAACTGATCATCTAGGACCAGTGTTTCCCCAGCTCTGGTTCTGGAGGGGGTGCTCTCGATCGAACTTGCTCAGCTTCTTAATCACCTCTCAGAGCTGAAGTGTGCAAAAGCACTAAACTGTACTGATCAGTGGGCCTCCAGGATCTGGGCTAGGAATCAAAGTTCTAAAGAGACAGTGACGTCCCGCCCCAGAACTCTTACTGGTCTGTAGCATGTTAGCAAGCTGTGTGTGGTCCATGTTCCTCAAGACATTCAGTGTTATCTTCAGCATCTCCTCTCTGTTATTGTTCTGATCCTCCTCATCCTCCACCTCTCTCTCAGAGCATGCTGGGAAATCTGCACAAAGGATCCTCTTGAATCTCTTCAGCTCTTTTTTCAACAGCGAGATGATTCTGAACTCCAGCTCCTGATCACAATAAACAAATTAAAAACACTATTTATAATGATTCTGTGATGGGTAACCCAGAGTGACTGACCAACACCACAGGTCTACAACTTTAGAACTTTAGAGCCAGCCTGATCAACTGCAGTTCTGACACAAATGGGCAGAATTATTCGTGGATAAATGTGTCCAATCAGCATCAAACTGAGACATCACGCAGGATGAAGAGAGAAAAACAAATCTATCATTATCTTAAGAAACAGAGACAAATGCTAGTGACACAAATACACACCTTGAAAATGGACTCTAAATGATGTAAGTAGGTGATTTTTGGTTTCTCCTTGTGGGCACTGTGGAGAAAATATCGGTTTAATGAGGGATATGTATCCAGCCACATCCCAGACAAGAACATCGCCACTGTAAGAGCAAAACCTTGTATCTCCAAATTGTTTACAGTTAGAGGGAAAGATTTATGCTCAATGTAACAAGATTTTATTCTATGTCACTTCTGATGCTGTATAGACACCATTTTCAGTTTTTGTTAATAAATTAAAATAAAGGATGGAGAAAAGTGTTGTCCTCTCCAAAAGCTCGGACTCATCCATCTCAACAGGCTGGATGGAGTGAGGTAGTTGATCCAGGGTTCCTCATTGACGGTCCTGGAGAGCTGCCTCACCTCACAGTGAGCAGGAACCCAGTCCTGAACCACCACACTGTCCTTACCTCCCGTCTGGAGAATCCTCTCCCTCTCTGAAGTTATATGGAAGGTCCATTGAGTGGTCGCTCTTCATGGACACACAGCTGGCTTCAGGTGAGTCTCTGGAGTTCTGCACAGGGCTGTAAGAGTGGTGGAAAAATCTCAGAACCAACCCAGACCCCCCCTTACATACACAGAAACCATCACAGCACACACAGACGCATATTACATCTCACTGATTGAGCATCATCTTACCAATAAACCACTGAGGAACAATTAACAAGTGAGGTTCGAGGAAATCTGTGGCTCAACCATCTATGTTTTGGTCCATGGTGCTGAGAGCTGCGAACTGGAAGTGAGGAACCCAGTCCTGAACCACCACACTGTCCTTACCTCCCGTCTGGAGAACCCTCTCCCTCTTTGAAGTTATATGGAAGGTCCATTGAGTGGTCGCTCTTCATGGACACACAGCTGGGCTCAGGTGGGTCTGATCTCTCCGGGGGAGCAGAGTTCTGCACAGGACTGTAACAGCACAGTTAGATTTGTAATTCACAATTAACTGACAACTGCTGTGTGTGTGTGAGAGAGAAATACCAGCAGAAATTAGGAGGTTCCCCATCAGTATTGTAGTCACTGTAGACTGTACATAACAATTTTAGCACTTAGTACTCTCCTCACACTGTCCTGAAACTGGAGTGTTTCCTTGAAAAAGTGTCTGTCAGATGTACTGTACTGTAATGTTAGGAAATATACTGTAACATTATGTAATGTACTGTGGATAAAACAAAACAAGATACTTACTTCAATCATTTATAATTCATGAATCATTATATATTAATCACTGTTATATATATTAATAAATACTTAGGCTTTTGAGGGCTCTCAGGTGTCCGTCAGGTCTTTCTGGTTCTGTGTCCTGATCTCTTAATCTGAGTGACATTGAACTAGTGCTGTCCCTGTAGTCCCCACGGTCCCCGCTGTCTCCACTGTCCCTGTAGTCCCCATTGTCCCTGTAGTCCCCATGGTCCCCACTGTCCTCAATTTCCCCACGGTCCCCATGGTCCCCGCTGTCTCCATTGTCCCTGTAGTCCCCATGGTCCCCGCTGTCTCCACTGTCCTCAATTTCCCCACTGTCCCTGTTGTCCCCACTGTCACAGATTCAGGCTTTACTCTCTCACCTCTTGCCTTTCTGAAGGCGTTCTTCTCCAGAGACACTCATTTTGGATGTTGGCTGATTTAGTCTCAGCCTGCAATAAAACACACAAATGCTCCCGCTGGACCACAATTACGGTCTGATCACCTCAGTCCATCTTCAGGACAGCCCTGAACAGGAGACTCCAGCGAAATATCTCAGCAGACCTGATACTCTCACCGTCTTCTCGCTGTTAACGTTACAAAATGGACTCTTCCTCTGTTCTGAAAACATCACCTGATCTTTTGGCGATCAAGTTTCAGAGTTCAGTCACTTTGTCCAATAAAACCATAAAACTAATAAAACTGCTTCACAAACTGAAAGTATGAGTTAAAGTTTAATCCTACTGTAGGCTGAATGGATGGGGCCAAACTGCTGTAGACTGAACGGATGGGGCTAAATTATCATGTAACATCACAAAAACAGTTAAAAACGGTATGTTTTGCAGATCAGTGTCCGTATGTGGATGGTTCATTTAAGAACATTCCTAAATTTGTTTTATTTATTTGAATAAAATGTGAGGAAAATTCGCTTTTCCTTGGGATGAATTCAGAGTGCTGTCAGACAGTGGTAAGGTCTGATCTACTGTGAATTTTTGATATAATTAAAATGAAAACTATAATAATTAGTTTTGAATGAACCACAACAACATTCCATTTTAGGGGATATTTTTCAAAATGTGAATGAATAATGTTCTCATATGACCGCCCTTTTTCATGCAAACATGTGATAACAGTGAGATGCATAGTAAAAGTCCAGCATAATGAAAATGTTGTTTAAATTTTATTTGTACAGTACAAATCACACAGAATTTTTGCTCTTACTTTGTTTAATTTTATTGTTATTTGAAGCTTCAGGACGTGGACACTGGTGGGTTCTGGAGGTCGGGTCAGGTCGATGATGAAGGGGATTGGTAGGGGTGGGTGGGTGCAGTTTAGTAGTTTATTTAATTCAGTCTCTTCATCATGAAGAACTGGACGAAGTTATCGTGGATGTTGTTTGTCGCCTCAGGCCCCGCCCACACTCCCGCTTGCTGCGTTTGGCTGCTTTGCGAAAAACGCTGTCAAGGAGGTGGGCTCCAGGACGGCGTAGCCCCTGGTGTTGAAGAAGATCTGTCCCCAGTCCAGGATGCAGCCGGGGGGGGCAGTCCTGTCTCTGAGGTACATCTCAAGAACGTAGACAGGGAGGGCCGAGTCCCAGACGTACACGTCGGTCACCTGACCCTCAAACTTGGACAACAATAATTCAGCTGAACCATTTAACACCTGTTGTGGACAACACACACACACACACACACACATACATTACATTATTAGTGTGATTACACTGTTCTTGTGTCCTAAACCACGTCCACTAGTCTGATCCACCTTAATGAAGAAGTCCAGTTCATTTTACAGCTCACAGTAAGTCATACTGTGTCCTAAACCACGTCCACTAGTCTGACCCACCTTAATGAAGAACTTTGCTAACAATACAAGTCAATAGTGTGACTATTGACTTGTATTGTTATTGACGTTAGTCTCATAAATTTGGACTCATCTGGACGACGGTCTGATTTTATAGATGTACACAGGTTGTAGATCGTAGGTCCTGAGTTGTGTTACATTCCCACCACAAACCCCAATTCCCTTAACTTGTAACGTAATATCTTTGATTAACTTTATATCTTTAGCGTTGAAGCCCTGGTTCGTCACCTGTCCTCTGGCGATGCCTTTGCGGATGCTCATTTTCCCATCAATCCAAAGCTGGGCCATTCCACTGCTGGACGTCCAGGTGAAGCACCTGTTCTTCCACGGCCACAGCTCTGGAAACCCCGGAGTCATGTAGGACACCTCAAACACAGCAGATTCACGACTAACCTGTAGGTAATATTTAGGAATAGAGGGACCCGGTCCTGTAAAAACAACATAATTGATCTTCCCAATTCTCAGATCGATGTTGTAGGACTTTTCGGTTAGAACTCTCATGCAGACGGTCAGTCCAGTGGCCTCGGAGAGATCATCCAAACGGAATCGGACTTCTGCACCAGACATCACACTGAACATCTGTCCTGTCAGAGCTGAAAAACAGAAGAAAGCAACATCACTGAACCTGAAATAACACCCTTTATCAGACAGTGTGCGTGAAGAGTAGAGTGTGTGATCAGACTCTTTATCAGACAGTGTTTATCAGACAGTGTGTGAAGAGTATTGTGTGTGATTAGACCCTTTATCAGACAGTGTGTGTGAAGAGTAGAGTGTGTGATCAGACCCTTTATCAGACAGTGTGTGTGAAGAGT
>JBBPCY010000136.1:85239-96746 GCA_037974405.1 Brachyalestes nurse
GAGACAAATTCCCACAGAAACTCCAAAATCTTGTGGAAAGTCTTCCAAGAAGAGTGGAAGCTGTTAGAGCTGCAAAGTGGGACCAACTCAATAGTAAAGTCTTTGTATTTAAAGTCTTTGAAGTCCCTGTTGGTGTAGTGGTCAAGCGTCCCAATACGTCTGTCCATATAGTGTCTTTTACTTCAAAAAAGGAAAGAAAATTCCGTTTTCCATGACATGAGCCATTTTAGGGCTCAAGCAAAAGCAATGGGTCAGGGGGTCAGGGCCATGACTGACTGTGTACAGTGTTCCCCCGCAAAGTTGCGATTCAGAGTTCTCAGTCGCTCGCGGATTTTTTAATAATAATTGACCCAATCATTTCTGCAAATTCGCAGAAACCGCAAATATCCTTCGTATTTTTAAATTTTTTTTTGCTTTTTTCATGGCAATGTATAATGTTTCATGCATTTTAGTGCTAAATTATTAAGAAAAATATAACTTATATGAAATATAACTATACATTTTTTAGCACAGTCAAGAGAACAATCGTATATGAAATCGCGTCTTGGGATGGTGAAATACCGCCGTACTCAGAGGCGGGAAGATTGAAAGTAGCCAATCCGAGAGCATTATTCATTTCTCCTTGCTGCTGATTGGCTGCTGCCCTGAGACGCTTTTCTGGCAGAAATGGTCACAGGGCAGTTTAGCTTTAACCTTTTTTGTAAAGTAAATGTATTAAGCTGAGTTTAAAATGAAATGAAAGTGATTTGGGGGCATATTTAGGGTTTACACTATAAAAATAAGCATTTTTTTTACTACATCACAAATTCACGTATTTTCACAATTCGTTGGTGCTCTTGGAATGTAAACTCCCGCAAATTTCGTGGCTCGGCTGTAATTGAAAAATGTGTTTTCATAGAGGTCACTCTTTAAATATCGTCTTTTTGTCAGAGGACCCTCATCCAGCCATGCGAATAAGTGAGACAACCAGTGGAGTTATTTTCCAACGCAGTCACATTTATTGGCCTTCTCTATGCACAGTTACTAAGTGAGCCAGTGGAGCTGGCGAGAAATGGTTCAAATGTACAATGGAGTTGTCACAATGTTTACTAAAAAATAAATACAAGTACCGAGAGTGTTGCACAGCTCAAAAATATACAAAGGCTTGGAATTGATTCATTAATGTAAACTTTTGAAAACATTTTACAAAAAAAAGAAACGACTTTGCAACATTTGTGTTGTTGTTTTTTTTTCTTTTTTAAATCTCCTTCCCCCGCTCCCCCCCCCCCCTTCCAGTTTGTTAAAAAGATCCTATGTACACATTTATACAAAAATACAAACCAGATGCAACTCTTAGAGTGGAGCCCATAGGCTGAGAGACACACTTCAGAGCACAGAGACCTTTGCAGTGTAGCCCACAACTGTTCAGACGGTCCCTGGTCCGTACACTTCAGGAACCCTTTGGCGAAAGCGGAATGTTTCCCCCTGCCCCGTTCGTGTAGCGTGACCGGTGATACAAACAGTCTAAAGTGAGTAACAACACTTCAGATGCGACAAGGGGGCAAAGAAAACAACGACAGCTGTTCAGTAACGTGTGTCTGGATCATGGATCATGTTCGGAAACAGTCCGACAGTCCTAGGCTGAGGGTGCTGAGACTGGTAAGCGGAACTGGGCCTTGCATCTCACTTCCCTTCCCCATAGAAACGTCTGTGTAAGGCCTAAACAGATTCGACAGCATCCAGACTGGTGGTTTAGGAGCATAAGATCCTAAACTAGAGCTACTGTGGATGGAAGGTGGAGGAATGCAGGTGCATTGCTACAATCTGAATATTCAGGATGTCACTAGTGTTGAAGTCAGGCTGATGGTGGGAGTGAAAGAGAGAGAGAATGACACAATCGAGCGAATATGGCCTATAGGAGTACTTCCGAAGGAAAAAAAAAAAAAAGAATTCAGCTAGAGTGTATCGTACAGCGTATGCGTAAATAATGCAAAGTTTACAGCGAATTAGAAAGATTCGTAAGTACAGTATCTATGTCATCCTTTGTTTTCCACTGGCTAATACACCCCTGATATGAAATAATGTTCAATCGTTATTATTCTTTTTTTTTTTCTTCTTTAGTTAAATAAAGCTTTGTCATCATTCTTTTCTATATTTATTAACAAAATAATTCTCTGGATAAAATATCCCGTAATTAAAAATATTTTCCGTATTTTTTTTTCTTCTTATTAAACGTCGCAATCTGATATAGGGTTTTCATAGATTTCATAGTTCTATAGGTATGACCCACACGGAGAAATAAAAAAAAAGGTAAAGTCCACATTTCTGCTGTTTTTGAAACAGAAGAAGGAGAAAACGATGACATGTGATGTACAGGGACCGTTTTGCTAATGCAGCAGTTCAGTGAGTGTTACTGTACTGTGGAGTAGTGTGTAGATATATATATATTATTATTATTATATATATATACACACACACCACAAAGTACTGTCAGGACATACAGTACATGGCATTTGAACAACAGTCCAGAAATAAAGGCTGAATTATCATCATATATTTCTTAGTCGCACAACTATATATATACAAATAATGAGCAAAACGCTTTCCCGGTATTTGCAAAGTCAGCAAAGGTCAAAAATAACAAGGGACGCAGCTACATTGATGCAAAACTGTCCTTCTCTTTCATGTGATCCTTTCTTTCCTGCTATCTTAGCCCAGAACGAATACAGATCTATATCTATATCTATATATCTATATATATATATATATATATATATTAGGGGTGTCGAACTAACACATTAATTTCAATCAATTAATTAAAGAAAAAATAAACAGAAAAAATGAACGCTGATTAATCACACCACGTGACTTTATCCCGGTCCGGTGTTCTGCCGAAACATGCTACCCATCGAAATGAGCCACCGAGCCCTTCTGCACATGTGCAGTTCCACAGTCTTGGGATTCAGTGCTACCAGCGTTAGGGAAGCTGGTTTATCTGCAGTCTTGTGTTGGGCTCTGGTTTATCTGCAGTCTTGTGTTGGACTCTGGTTTATCTGTGCAGTCTTGTGTTGGACTCTGGTTTATCTGTGCAGTCTTGTGTTGGACTCTGGTTTATCTGCAGTCTTGGGTTGGACTCTGGTTTATCTGTGCAGTCTTGTGTTGGACTCTGGTTTATCTGCAGTCTTGTGTTGGACTCTGGTTTATTTGCAGTCTTGTGTTGGGCTCTGGTTTATCTGCAGTCTTGGGTTGGACTCTGGTTTATCTGTGCAGTCTTGTGTTGGACTCTGGTTTATCTGTGCAGTCTTGGGTTGGACTCTGGTTTATCTGTGCAGTCTTGGGTTAGACTCTGGTTTATCTGTGCAGTCTTGGGTTCAGGTCGCTGGTTTACAGTGATTCATATCTTAAAAGCTCTTTTAATGTGAGTGTATGTTGCTACTCTGGGGTCTTTGCAGTCATTACATGAGCAGTTTCCTCAGGCATTAATAAAGTTTTCTAATTCTGATTCTAAGATGTGTTTTTTTCTGCAGTTTGCAGAATGTTATCTGAAGCTGGGAAACATCAGCACTGTCCAGAAATCACCACACACTTTAAGCTTTTCTCAGTGTTAGAACCTGACTGTATAAACTGACTCACTGCACCCCTAAAGTTATATCTGTCTGTCTAGACTCTTCTCACTTAAATAAAGTAGATTTTTCTCAGATTATGTGTATTGTTTTCCTATTTCTCAGCATTATCAGTGTTATAAACTGACTATAAACTGTATAAACTTAAAGGGAGCATTTTTGACAGGGTAGCATGTATCATCAGAGCACTGGAACTATTATATTAGGGGGCGCTGTATGAGTGAAACGCGAGGCGCCGAGTGCTTTGCATGCACATTGTCTTAAACTGCACCTTATCATTGTTCTTGCTGGAGCAGTTTTTACCCTCAGCATATTAGGTCATATTTTTGATTGCTGTGACCATTACTGCACATGAACAGTGTAAAAACAGTTATTAAATAAAACAGTTATTAAATAAAAGAGACATTGAAAGCCTGTAATGTTAATTATTCATTCACTCATATGCCAAAATTCATTAAAATTGTACTTTTACAGCAAAAAATTTATGGAATTAATCTAGATTCATGAATTACAGAGCATGTATTTGATTAGATTTTTTTTGTTTTAATCACGTGACACCCCTAATATATATAGACTAATGTCTTTATATATAGAAATGTATATATGTGTGTGTGTGTGTTAGAGGAGTAACAGAGCATCAAAAATGCATTTTGAAGAATATGCGTTCTATAAATTATGATATTTCTGACATTTGATATTTTACTGTAGGCAGTTGATGGTTGATGTCATTTGTAATACTGTGACTATATTATCGTCCTGAATGGTCTGTTGAATCGAATCGAGAGTTGACTGTGTACGTGTATATAATAAATCTATTATATGAATTGAATTGTGAGTTAACTGTATCGTTATATACACTGTATATGGCTCTCCATTACCATTTAACATTTCTTTTTACAGCAACAGTGCTTTAAGAGATTGTCCAGTTCTTCCACATAAGGGATAAAGCTCAGTCTATGCACACAACAATAAAGAAAAATAAATTCGCACAAAAAAAAACAAAACATATTTCGTACATCTTTGAACACAGCACAGACTCAACAAATTCAAGTGATCTGAAAAATGATATTTTTTTCCCCTCCCAATGAATTTTAGTGTCTTATTGCATGCTGTACAGAAGGAAAAAAAAGCTAGATAAAATGACAGTGACAGCAGAAAAAGATGACCTGATAGGAAAGAAAAGAAACGGAATCAGTTCACAGCTTACCTCCCCCTCCCCCCCAGACCCCCCCCCCCTCTCTTCGGCACAGTTTAAGCTTGACGAATCTCGCAAATTTCGTCTACGAGTCCAAAGACTCCTGTTCCTGAGCAGAACGATTCACTGCAAAAGTGAAAGTGTCCCACTCAGAATGAACAGTCTCCACAATTGTTCGGGTATTCATAGAATACAGGTGAAGTATTTCACTGATGTGTTCTTCTTCAAACTTTTACACTTGCAAAAAGTCCTCACGCGCTGCCGGCCTCTGCATGTTACACGTTACCCCATTTAAGTGCATAAAAAATATAATCTGTAACATTATTTTTTTTTTAATGGACCAATAAAACAACAAGCGGTAATGAGAAAATACGTAGTCTGTGGTCACAATACATGGGTAAGGGCATCTGAGAACTACTCGTATGTTAAGGGATTACTTGTGGCCTCCTCTTTTCTAGTTTAACCATCTTCTTCAAAGAAGTGCAAAATATTGGTAGGTTTTGCAATCTGTTTATGCATCTAGAGACATCAGACCTAAAAACAAAAAATCCTGCGTTGGAGCCTAGAGAACAGATCTGCATTCATATCCTTCCTTTTCTGGAAAGACCACAGTGCGATTGTCCCATGTAAGCCTAAGTAAAATCCCAATGAGGAATAATTACATCTGGCAAGTCAGTTTGTCCTCAAACAATGCTACAAACTACGCCCTCTAGCAACATGCATGGTCACTGTAATCTCTCTTTGTAAACACAGAAGTGGCCTTTTGACAATCCCTGATTGTGACTGTAGCAGGTTTGTGTCTAAGACTATACAACATATTTCCCATTCACTGTTCACCCTTAATAATACAGTAAAACCCATTCAATCAATTTGTAATGGAAATCTGAAAACGAGGAAATGTTTTCTACATAGGTAAACGTGTTGCTGAAATATACACCCTTCACATTTTTGTGAATGAACAAAGAAGGACTTCGTCGGGAATCGATGACAGGATGCCAGGTATCCGTGCGATAAAGGTACCGCTAGAAGTTTCCGTAGCTTGTGATAGAAATCAAAAGTCTATCACTGGCCAAAACTCGTGGGATACAAAACTTTTAAGGAGAGCAAGGAATTTCTTTAATCTTAAGATATGATGGGATACTTAAGAGAAAGAAAAATAGATATATATATATATATATAAATGTCTGTATATCAGTTTCAGTCAAAATATGTTTTTTTTTCATCTTTTTATCCTTTTTTTTTTTTTTAATTCTGAGGGATTTGTTGTCTTGTTCAAGAAAAAAAAAAAAAAAACCCAAAGTATTCGAAGTTAAAACACCACTAGGAGGAACGGTCGTCGTGTGGACTTCCATCCGAGTTTTCAGTCTCTCCTTCAGAGATGGCCTGCATTGGGGCCGTGTACAGCCGGCTGCGGGTGCTGTACCTGCTGCTGTTGGCTGCCGGCGGGATTCTAGAACGCCCTTGTCTGGAGGCAGCAGACATCGTCAGGGTTTTCGTGGAGAAGCCCTCGGTGTTGGCTTTGGGGAAAGGGCTTGGGATGGACTCTGCACTGGAAGGGGACTCCTGCAGGGGTGAAGGGGGTTCCTCCGGTTGCCTGGCAGCCTCCAGTAACAGTTCCCCTGGGGACTTGGGGGCAATGGGGCTTTTGAGGATTTCGGTGGCGGACATGCGATAGCTGGAGTCAGTGCGACTGCCCTTCTTCAGCAACAGCAGTTTGAACTCCTCATTGGAGGTGCTGGACTTTTTGGCACTCCTGTAAATGGGTCCCGGGGCTCGCTGGGAACCAGCAGGGACAGCTGGGGGGGCAGCAGCCGGTGTGTTGGGGCACGTCACGGGGTTAGTCACTGGAGCAGTCACTGGAGCCACTACAAGACGACTTTTTCCACTGAACTCCCCTGAGTCTTTACGCCCGAGAACTTTCCTCTTCGATCTAAAACAGTTTCAGTAGAACATCGTGACATACATCGCTAAGAAGTACCACAACCATAAAAACTCCCAAAATACATGATGTTAACCAGAATAATGTAGATCTGTTGTTCTTAAACAAGAAGCTCACCTATGGATCATGGCAAACAGGTCTTCTGTCGTGCGCAGTTTGTTAGGAGAGGGAAATATACTATCATCATCAGGCTTTGAGTCATCAGTCAAAGGAGAAATTGAATTGTCACTGGGTGTTGAGTCTGTGGGGGGAAAAAAAGCAATGAGTTTACAATCCATTGAAATTCCACTGATTTTTATATGTCTGCCTACTTGCAACGAGGACAGCAACATGATACACAGAACTGTAGTATAAAGTTATCTGACGAGACACAGTTTAGGTCTGTATTACCTTTGCTGAAGTAGTCCTCTGTGTCTGGAGTAGACCCATCCTCGCATCCATCTTGTGAGGCACTTCTGGTAGTGACACCTGATGTCTCGTACTCCTCCTCTTTGCTTCTGGCATCGCTGATTGTGTAAGTGTGCGAAGATGCTTCTGAATTTCTAACAGGCACTTTGTCAGGGCTGTTGCACAGTACAAAATCATTCCTGTGTATTTCACTATAAGCAGGAGGGGACATTGTGCTGTTTAAACACAAGGAGGGTTCTGCTGGAGGGTCTGGCCGGGCTGCTTCATTGTGTTCAGATTGGACACTTTCTACTGGTTCTGTGTCCTCATCTGGGTACTTCCTGAACGCCAGTTCTTGCTGTGCACTGTGGATCTCAGGGCCCTGAGCAGTTTGAGTTGACTGCTCATCTTGTTCATTGGTTGGCTCCACCGGTGTCCTGAAAGCTGTCATTGCCCAATAGGTTCCTGGGCCATACCTCTCCTGCCTGACTTTTACTCCCTCATGTGGTGCGACAATTGCCTCTGGAGGAGAAAACTGAGACTCACAATGCTGCACAGCAGGCGGTTTGTAGGCTGGTGGTTTACGGTTGTGCCTGCTGTCAGATGGCGCAGCCTCTATAGTTACCGTGGGACACTTGGGTCGAGTTGATGGATCAGCGGATTGGTCATGCCCTTGGTTCCCATCAGCTGGTTTACCAATGGACCGCAGTTGGACTGACCTCAGAACAGTTGGAGTGATGGCCAGGTGGGTTGAACTGGATGCTTCTGCACTTGCCACAGCAGCGGCACGAGCCTCTGCTGCTGCTGCAGCTGCTGCGGCTGCTTTCTGCTTGTTCTGGTGAAGGATGTGCATCTGGTTCCTGTGGGCGAAGGACTTGCTGTGAAGAGCACTTAGGTCTAGGTGGCTGGGAGGTACGTCCTGGGAGTCATTGTCCCTCCGGGAAAAAGAGGCTGGGTCTCTAAGGGCAAGGGGCTGCTGCTGGAGAGAAGCAAGTGAGGACTTTCTCTCTGGTACTTTGGGTTTCCTCTTTCCAGTGTTTGGGGACAACGGTCCTGGGAAGAATGCAGAAGGAAAGGAAGATGTAGGTGTCTCTGACTGACTGGAATATCCACTGGAAGGGGACGCCAACCCTGCAAGCTTATCGGGAGAACCCAGCTTGAAGTCACTCTCTGGTGGTGGAAGTGTTGGCGAAGTAGGCCTGGACCTGGGACGACAGGCCGAAGTATTTGGACTCTCCGGTGACCTGACGCATTCAATAACAGTTGTACCCGTAGCAGTACTGGAATTGGACAGTGACCTGTAAGGATCATTGGATTTCAAGTCACTGAGGAGCCAGAGGTCTGCATAGTCTGACTGCACGGCACCCTCATCTTTGAAGGAATGTGTGTCAGAGGAACTGAATGGAGAGGAGCAGTCTAGCATTTCCCGAACATTCTCTACACCCCAGGCACCAAGCGGCTCATCACAGAGACCTGCAGTTACAAGCTGCACGGCAGAACCGGCCAAGTCTAGCTGCAGCCTCATCTCCCTGGAAGACAAAGGCAGGGGCAGCTCATTAATAATCTTTGGTTCGTTCTGCTCTGGAACGTCCACAATGCTGCTTGTTTCCTTTAAAGAAGAGCTACGTTTTGGTGGGGGTGGCTTGGCCTTTGGTTTTCTTAAGGAGAGACACTGTCTTCCAAGTGTGCTCGTCCCTCTGTAGTCTGGCTGAGGGTATTCACCCATTCCAGGTGCAATGTTACCACTTGGGCCACAGTCAGGGTCAATAGCTGCATAGTTGTAATAGCTTCTGCTACCTTTAAGACCACAGTCAAAGTGCATGGAGGTGTAGAAGCCCTCAGTGTCGACGGTGTAATGTGAGGAGCCTTCTAATTTCTCAGCTGCTGATTGGCCACTGAAGCTCTCATAAGTCTCCCCACTGGAGTAACTAGGACAGCTTACACCACTCTCATCTTCCCTCGAGTGCTTTGGGCTGAAGTCCTGGGGGCAGGGCTGATCCTGTGGGTCTTGGTTGCAATTCCACTCCCCGTCACTAGCAGTACTGACGCCAGCATCATCCATCTGATCTGTGGCTGAGGAGGTGAAGGAACTAGACCTGTGGCCTTGGCCTTGCGGTCGGTCCATGTGGTAAGGATCAATGATGAAGCCAGTAGTGTCATCAATGATATGAGACCCTGTGTTGAGGGAGAGTTCTGAGTCACAGTGCGAGGAGCCAGTCAGGGGAGGTGAGGCAGCTGGCGGTATTGTCTCTGAGGTCTGGGAAGGGCACGTGGAACTGCTTCCACTCCAGTTGCCACTTGAAGACTGATGGTCCTCCTTGTGGTCAATCTGGCTTCCAAGCACACCCGTGGTGGAGACGGAGTGAATGGGGCTGCTAAAAGTATCCGAACTGGAGGAGATCTCACAGCTTCCCATGTCCGTTTTGCGTGGGAGCCTGGACCTTCCCCTCTCAATCCACGAATTTTCCGGACTGCCGGAATGCTGCATTCTTTTCAAGATTCCCAGCTGGATCTCTGGCATGGCTTGGTCATCTGTGCTCTCCTCCTCATCCTTTAGAATCCTCTGCCCTAAACCTGGCAGGAAGTCCTCAGCCTCATAAGGAGAGAGCTCTTCGTCGTCTTCATCATCATCGTCATCATCATCATCGTCATCACTGTCATCCTGATCTTCGTCCCGAAGTCGGCCTCCTTCTCGAGGTAGACTTCTGGAACGCAGGCGAGTTCCTGATGCAGCGGTGTACATGCTATCAGATCGATCCGGTAAGGAAGTGATGTTTCCAGTCGAATGTGAGAGGGAGGTTGGAATGCCCTGCCCCCTCTGAGCACGGATACGCCTCCGGGACGGGGCAGCAATCAAGAAGTCATCTGTCTGGCAGCCAGAGTCTTTGGTGTTTAGTGTCCGGCCACTGAGCGAGAGCTCCTCCTGGCACAAGGGCATGTGTGGATTGGCATGGACCACTACAGCCCTCTCTCTGGCCACAGGAGATTCATCTGAGTCTAGTGAAAGTTAGCAGCGACATACAAATCAGTTACCTTTTGCTTAACTAAATGAGACCAAAAAAGTTAACTAAGAAATACCTTGCATCTTTTTTTGGCATCTTAAGTCTTAATTTATGTACATGTCAGCATTTACAGAACACATTTTAGCAAGGCATCACAAAATCTAATCTAGCTACAAAACAACAATGCAACACTGGGTGAGTATAGTCATGTTCTAGGTTCTCTCAGGTTCACACATGCCACAGTTTAGGAGAAGACCTCCATGTAGACATACCCATGTCTTGTTGTACCCGTCTAGGAATGCCGGTGATGGTCTTCCGCCGTCTCAGCTTTCTTCGCCGCTGCAGCACTGACTGTGAGTGAACTAGTGAGCAGCGGGCGCTGGCCTCCCGGTCAAATCCCACTCCTGTGAATCCAAGACATAAATCCTCAATAACCTAGTGAGGGTATCCTTCATGTCTCCATATGTTTGACCATTTGTGACTAATCATTTATAACAAGTTCGTGAGTGATACCTGCAGCTCTGAGACAACCTGCCTAGAGTACTGAAGCCTTACATGTCCATATTCTTTACATCATCATAATCAGCTTTGCCCTTCAGGGTACATGTACTATGCATTATGTGAGAACCAATTTAATGGAATCTATTAGGTGTACGAGGTGTTAAGACTTCACATTGCCTTAGCTGAGGGCTGGCTGAGCATTAATGGGGTTGTTGCATTAAGTCATTCCAGTTGTACATTTGCTTATTACCAGTGACGTTGATAGGGATGATGCAGGAGGATATGACTTGAGAATCATTCTTCATTCTTTGCTCTGGAGTGGGGAGTGGCAGGGCTTTTGACCAGTTGGTCTGCTTGTCCAGTGTGGTGGGAACGTTGGGAACGGGACACTTTGGCCTGTGGCCCAATGCCACCAAATCTCCGTCTGCATTTGTATTGGTCCCAGCCTGAGGCAGAATGATTTCAGCACAGTTAGCACAGTATGTGTGACTGTATCTACAAACTGTTATGTATACAGTAATCCCTCGCTTTTCACCGGCGTATAGTGGAGAAATCGCGCTGCTGTGTTTTGGTTAAAAAAATGCCTAAAAATGCCTAGTTTTATAGTGTAAAGCCTAAATATGCCTCCAAATGTGCTCCCAGAACAATTTTATTTTAAACTCAGTTTAATATATTACCCTTAAACAAAAAGGTAAACCCATATTCGCCTCTTTTCAAGGTAAACCCGTCTTTTAATTTAAATTCCCGCCGAGAAATGCAGCTTGGAAGGTTGCGTGACAAAAGTATTGGGACACCCGGTTTTCGGAGAATAAAATCTGATCTACTCGGGCTAAAAATACAAATGAGGGCTCGTTGGAAAGGTCTCCTGGAGATCTACTGAA
>JBBPCY010000136.1:154295-165476 GCA_037974405.1 Brachyalestes nurse
GACAGTTATACTGAGTGATGGGGAGAGGGAGGACCACCCCACCCACCCAGAGACAGAGAGAGAGGACAGTTATACTGAGTGATGGAGAGAGGGAGGACCACCCCACCCACCCAGAGAGAGAGAGAACATTCCGAAGTTTTCTCCCCTTTAATTGTGGGAAACTAAAAGCACCATGTGGAGACTGTACTTCTCCTCAACACAGAGCCTTCTGAGCAGCTGCATCTGGGAACTCCTTGCTGCGAGCTCTCTTAGCCCTGGATTCCACATCTATCGGATGAGCTGTGAGGTGAGTTAACACTCTTCTCACAGTCTTCCTCTCCTTATATTGATGTTGGGTCGGCTGTGGTTTTGGCTAACGCGGCTTTGCGGTTTTCCGGACTTTCCATGGCTATCACTAACAAGTCAAATATACTGCCGTTTGCGTTGTTTCTGTTTTGCTATATTGCCATTGGGCTACCTTCCGACATGGAACTTGGATACCTGCCCAGCGAACCCAGGGTGCTTGATGGGCATTTGCACCTCAACTCTGCGACACACGAACACTGCTGCTCGCTCAGGATTTTCCGACGTCCGCGTTACATACATCGCTCAGTGAGAAGGATCTTTAATACTAAGCAGCCTAAACCTTCGGTTATTTCGTGCATATGGACTTGCAATAGAGCTTTGTTCAAATAAAAGCGTCTTCCAAGGGATTGTTATTCATCGCTTGTTTATGTGAAAAAGTTAGCCTCAATATGCAACTTTGCTGGCAACACAGGACAAATACATCACCTTGCTCTGCTGAACTGTCGTTCGATCTCGGATAAAGGTCCCCACTTAAACAAACAAATCACGGATATTGACTTGGATTTGTTATTTCTTACTGAGACCTAGCAAACACCTAACGACTTCATCGAACTTAATCTTCCTACGCCGAATGGTTATCATTATTCCTCTAAGTCGCGCCTATCTGGTAAAGGAGGTGGACTTGCAATTATTTGCCACAATTCTATAACATTAACTCGGATGGATTTTCACTGTACCAACACTTTTGAATACATGGCCATGAGAGTTGGCTCAAACTGTCCCATTACAGTTATTCTAATTTACAGACCACCCAAACAGAAAAATGACTTTTTCTCATAACTTAGTGAACTACTTACACTTGCTTGTCTATCAACAGCCCAGGTCATCTTACTTGGAGACTTTAACATCCATGTTGATACACCCTGTTTCAATAGGACTCAGCTAAAAGCTGTTCTGGACTGTTTTGATCTTAATCAGAATGTCAACTTTCCTACTCACCCTCGTGGTCATATACTTGTTTTATACTTAGTTTGTACATCAGGCTTAAATAAATAGGCTACTCCTATTTCTGATCATAAGCTTATTATTTACCAATTGAAACGTACTGTAAACAAAATTATTTCTTATTGTAAGCTCAGTGCTAGCAATATTGATGCACTTACTACCTTTATTGCTTCATCTGCTGTGTCTGATGTATTCAATTTAACTTGTCCGTCCAAGATTAATGATTTGTATCACTCTGCTATTGCTAATGTTTTAGATGGGCTTGCTCCAACTACAACTAGGTCTGTTCCCATGTCTCGCTCTGCTCCATGGTATAGTGATGAGCTACAAGCCATGAAGGCCAAAGGCAGACAACTTAAACGCCTTTTTAGGAAAACGGGTTTAACTGTACACTATCTGGCTTTCTCAGATCATGTTAAGCATTACAAAATTGTTTTGAACACAGCTCATTCGTCCTATATCTCCAAAACTATTAGTACAACAAGCAACAAGCCCAAATCACTTATTATTTTCAGGGTAAGCTGGACCCCATATGTGGGTCATTTGATGTAGAACTGACCACTTCTACTTGTAAACTAGCCCAGCCTATTCAAACATTCAACAGCTTCTCTTTGACAAACCCCACCTTGATTAATGAAATAATACATACATCTCGGTTTCTTTTTAATCGATTCGGTTAAATGTTGTATCTGTTGCCTGTGGTATTTGTATTTTGTATGTTTGTATTATAACTGTGGTTTGCAACTGCTACCACATGTTTTGGACTTGGCAAATGCCTAGTGTTTGTATTATAATTGTGGTTTGCAACTGCTACCAAATGTTTTGGACTTAACAAATGCCTCCTGTCCATCTATATATGTACTGTTTATATTGTCTGTTATTGTTCAGCGACCTTGAGCTTGGGAAAGGCGCTATACACATTAAACGTATTATTATTATTATTATTATTATTATTATTATTATTCATTCAGGGTACTCTCTACAATACATTCTTTAAACCTCAGTTGTGGTATACTTTTAGAGTACACATCAACTCTGCTGTGAAAGAGTAGACACAGATTTCAATCTCATAAAAACAATTCATATATATTTATGTATTTATTTATTTTCAAATTTATTTTCCAGATTTGCTGTGACAGACTCAATCGGTGGTTTCATGTAACCTGTGTCCTGCATCCTCCAGTGGACAAGGAGTACCTGTATTCTATGGCAGCACAGCCTGCCATAAAATGAATCGCGGTTTTGTATTAAAATACGACAGACCAACAGAATTGAGCGTTGTCCGAAAGAAAAGCAGTAGCGTTTAGCATTTAAATGAAGTTGTCACTGTCACATTTGTAATGATATACAGGTGGATGAGAATTTAAGGTTTTAATTTTGTGACACCACAACAAACAAATAATTTGGGTATTTCTGAACAAGATAAAAAGTGACGGTGAGCGGCAGCTTCTGCTGCGCTGGAGAAGTGACTACACCTTTAAAGAGAGCCATGATGTCAAGGGAGGCAATCTGTGGCAGGGGACTACTTTAGAGCAGAGGACCCCAATCACCGGGCTCTGGACCGGTACCGGGCCACACAGAAAGACAGAATAGATTTTTTAAATTGATTTTCAGAGTCGGAAAGATCTTTTATTTTGAAAAAAAAACCCGCTCATCTCAGTCACTGGCTGGTAGGAGGGAAACAAGCACAGGGTTCCCACTAATTCAGTGAGAGTTACATTTTTAAGCTCTTTGTTTTTAGTTGCATCTGTCCCGGTCCGTGAAAATATTGTTTTACATGATACCGGTCCGTGGCGCAAAAAAGGTTGGGGGCCTGGTTTAGAGCACAACAACCAGGAGAGCACGACATCGCCGTGGAGATCAGCTACCGCGGCTACAGAATCGGGAGAGAGCGACATCCCGGCGGAGATCAAGAGGAACTACCTCGAAAGCAGAACCGGGAGAGCGCGACATCCCCGCGGAGGTCAAGAGGAACTACCTCGAAAGCAGAACCGGGAGAGCGCGACATCCCCGCGGAGATCAAGAGGAACTACCTCGAAAGCAGAACCGGGAGAGCGCGACATCCCCGCGGAGATCAAGAGGAACTACCGGCTGCAGAACGGGGAGAGCCCGACATCCCCGCGGAGATCAGGAGGAACTACCGCGACTGTACCGGGAGAGCACGATGGACGAGCTGGTGGCGCTAACAGGGACAGAGAAAGTCTTCTGGGAGTTATTTTTTATTAAGTCATTTGTTTAGATTTAACATAAAAGAACGAATTCGAGTTATTCCTTATTTTATTAAACTGCAAGTTCTCTTGCCTCAAAAAGAAACAAAAAAGAATGGATTTGTAGCATTTAAAAATGAACAGATGGATTTATAACGTTTAAAAACATAGACTTTGGATTTGTAATCAACAACATTGTTAGATTTGACAATTATTGTTGAACATGTTCAGACTAAGCCAACAAACCATTTAAACAGGATAAGCAAAATTGACAATTATTGTTGAACATGTTCAGACTAAGCCAACAAACCATTTAAACAGGATAAGCAAAATTGTGGGTCTGGGTAAATAAATGTCATTTTCCTAAAAACTATTAAGATCATACATGCAAACGAGCTCTTTATATACAGGTGCTGGTCATAAAATAAGAATATCTTTAAAAAGTTGATTTATTTCACTAATTCCATTCAAGAAGGGAAACTTGTATAATGTATACATGCATTCCACACAGACTGATATATTTCAAGTTTTTTTTTTCTTTTAATTTTAATGATTATAACTGACAACTAAAGAAAACCCCAATTCAGTAGCTCAGAAAATTAGAATATTGTGAAAAGGTTTAGTATTGAAGACACCTGGTGCCACACTCTAATCAGCTAATTAACTCAAAATACCTGCAAAGGCCTTTAAATGGTCTCTCAGTCCAGTTCTGTGGCTACACAATCATGGGGAAGACCACTGATTTGACAAATGTCCAAAAGACGACCATTGACACCTTGCACAAGACACAAAAGGTCATTGCAAAAGAGGCTGGCTGTTTACAGAGCTCTGTGTCCAAACATATTATTAGAGAGGGGAAGGGAAGAAAAAGATACGGTAGAAAAAAAGTGTACAAGCAATAGGGAGAACCGCACTCTGGAGAGAATTGTGAAACAAAACCTATTCAAAAATGTGGGGGATATTCACAAAGAGTGGACTGCAGCTGGAGTCAGTGCTTCAAGAACCACTACGCACCAGAGATGTCACAAGTCATTTTTACCAAGTCCAAGTCAAGTCTCAAATCTTTGCGTGGTAATGTCAAGTCAGGTCTTGTGACTTGACTTTACACTTGCCCTCAAAGACTTCAGACTTGACTCGGACTTGGGTGTTGTGACTCGCGAGTCATGACTTGTAAACAATGTTCATTTCATGGAATTATTTATTATATCTCGCAATCTTTCCGTTTGCCATAATAACCCCTGAAAACCGTTCACCTCGCCCATGTCCCACTACTTTAGTCCAAGGCATGGGCGTAGATGGGGAACTGCTCCACACCCCCAGTCCCCCAAGCACAGATGATGTAGTGATGTATAACTCATACTCCTGTTTTAGGGTCTAAAACGTTTTATGTTCTTAAATCTAAAACCTGAACATGCCACTCCATTTACCGTTCTCTTCGAGCTCCTTCAGCACTTCTTGTGTTATTGTTATGGCAAGGAGCTGCCTTATTGGTGGCCGTCCCCAAACCCCATCCCCCAAATAATAAATGAAAGCTCAAAGTGTAGTTTTTGTTCGTTTTAATTTCCATTCTGCGACTGCAACCATACAAACAGGGCACCTTAGTTTCAGACATCCACAGGGGTAAGTGTCTTCAAGTGCGTTACCATACGTGAATACTGTCTGACAGAGCTGAATTGGCATTAACTGAAACAAACATACAGGACAATACATATTTACATATCCAGCTTAACCGTACAGAATTAATCTGTGAGCAATATATTCAATGCTGTTAAAGGGATATACTATGAACTCAGTCAAACTAGATTACCTTACACACACACGCAAAAAGTAGGCTCCACTAGCCATTAGCCTAATTCCACTATTCTCCCATGGACCCTCTCACCTTTCCCCACTTTGCGCAACTATGGAAATATTCCACCTGCTCCAGGGGCAAGCTGCGCCAAGTGTATTACCATATGTGAAGACTGTCTGACATAGCAGGGAGTGTTTGTAGTGCGCCACCTAGTGGAGGGACCCTTCTCCTTTCTAAATATTCACTCAACACATGTAAACACAACAACTTTAAAAGAAATTATTGGGGGGGGGTTCTGTTATTTGTCCATAATGACTGTGTTCTATTGTTCTTGCCCTACTGAACAACAGGCTTGATATCATTGGCAGTGTGTTGTAATTACATGCCACTCCAGACATCAGGATGTCAGAATCTTTTAAGTCCTTATTCTTATTAATACACAATTTGATGTGCAGTTTGTACTGGTATGTAATATTTGTAATTTGCATTTGATTCATGTGACGTACATTGTTTGAATACAGTATTTCACTTAAAATGGTGTTGACTAAATAATTTTGACATCAACTTTTTAATAACATCTGCATGTCACGTTGTGTTGACTTAACAGGCCTAATCCATTTAAGGGAAGTTACATACAGTGTGATTTGGCTAGTACTACTACAGTGGGACATGATCCAATTTCAAGTTTATAATTGTGTATCTTTAATTTGATGTTAAAATTTAAGCTACAAATGAAGTATAATTAAAAATCAGTTACATGTTTCCCATTCTTTAGACAGTTGTTGGAGGTGTTAGCTGTTTTGTCAGACAACTTTGGTACCGTCATGTCAGTCCTCAACAGCACACAAAAGTTAAGGGAGTCATTTTTTTCGGTCTTGGTCTCGTCTCGACTTTGTCTTGGTCTTGACTCGGTCTGTCTTGGTCTTGGTCTTGGTCTTGATACCCTCTGGTCTTGGTAGTGTCTTGGTCTTGGTTTAGGCGGTCTTGACTACAAGTCTAGGTCCAAGGTCAATGCAGCTGTAAACCAGGAGGTTTTAGAGCACTTCATGCTTCCTGTTGCTGACCAACTTTGGAGATGCAAATTTCATTTTCCAACAGGACTTGGCACCTGCACACAGTGCCAAAGCTCCCAGTACCTGGTTTAAGGACCATGGTGTCCCTGTTCTTAACTGGCCAGCAAACTTGACCCCACAGAAAATCTATGGGCTATTGTGAAGAGGAAGATGTGACATGCCAGACCCAACAATGCAGAAGAGCTGAAGGCCACTATCAGAGCAACCTGGGCTCTCATAACACCTGAGCAGTGCCACAGACTGATCCACTCCAGGCCACGCCGCACTGCTGCAGTAATTCAGGCAAAAGGAGCCCCAACTAAGTACTGAGTGCTGAACATTCTCATACTTTTCATGTGACTACTTTTCTGTTGGCCAAGATTTCTAAAAATACTTTCTTTGTTTTGGTCTTAAGTACTATTCTAATTTGCTGAGATTAAATTGGGGTTTTAGTTGTCAGTTATAATCATCAAAATTAAAAGACAAACACAAAATATATCAGTCTGTGTGGAATGAATGTATACAGTATACAAGTTTCACTTCTTAAATGGAATTAATGAAATAAATCTTTTTGAAGATATTCTGATCTTATCACAGCACCTGTACATGTCTGAGGTGGACGTTCTTGCACATGCACCCATCTGACAGTCTTGAGACTTGATTTGTGGCATGAAAGAAGCAGCTCAAGAAGTGAAATATCAGAGAAGGTCAGACAATTATATGTGAGTATATTTCTATTTTTAAAGGGTTTAGATGTGTCATGAATGTTTTATGTCGTAAATGTGTATGTGTAGTTTAAAACGTAATAAATTGTGCTTTTTTTTTTAAACAACGAATTGGACTTATATCCCTAGTACATGGGTCAGCAACCTTTACCACTCAAAGAGCCATTTAGACCCATTTTCCACAAACGAGAAAATCTCCTTAAAGAATAGTACTCGTTCAAAAAACAGGGAAAAGAGGGCTTGATACCCCTCCATTTACTACAATTAGTGTGGTATTTGGCTAATAGTACAACAATATTAATGGCATCAGAGAAGGCAGAATTAAATTTTTCCACATAAAATGTCACCAAAATAAAATGAATATTAAGTTAGAATTGTATCCATTCACTTATGTTTGTCCAAAAACCTTGTGAACATTGGCAAGAAAAAAAACAGATGCTCCAGGGCATCCTCTTCCATCTTACAAAAGGTACAGGGGTCAACTTTAAATATTCTTTTAAGAGACATGAATATGAGATATACTCCATTTATCATTTTTAACTGTCTCCTTCACTTTTGGCATAACAGGTGATTAAACTCAGAAGCCAATGTGTTTTCACAATTTGCATTAGGAAGGTTCTTGTAGGAACTCCTGTTGTTTTCATAGTAAATCTTTTGTCGCATACCACTATTAAGCACCTTGTTATTGCATTTGAAGTCGAGTAAGTTACAGTCATTGAAACAGTCGCTGTTGATTATACAATCATGTTTTTTGATTAATTGGCTCAATGCCAAAGGGATCGCTTTGCATATCTTCATAAAATCTTTATAGCAACAACATAGACCAAATTTAGCAAAAAAGGTTCAAAAGAATCCCCTTACTGTCTAGAACAGGGGTCAGCAACCTTTAACACTCAAAGAGCCATTTGGACCCAATTTCCACAAAAGAGAAAATACCGGGAGCCGCAATTCGTTTTTGACATCTAAAATAAGATAACACTGTGTATATTGTTTTTTTTTTTACTTTCATGCAATGTATAGAAACTAGGCTAGTGTGTTGCTTGTGAAATTTTTATTTATTCAAAGAAAACGTTCTGAACATTTAGTAATCTGTAGAAAAAAAAAGCACAAAAAATGAAATACATTGTATTTTAATGTTGCACAGCCACTAGAAGGAGATGGTATATGACTGAGGCTTATGGTTAAAAAACAGTACTATCAGTTACAGGTTCACTCATCTCGCTGCTCTGTCTGACTACAAGAATGGGGGGTTTCCACTGACTGGTACCAGCTCGGTTCGGTTCAGTTCGGTTCTACTCTGTTCAGTTTGGTTTCGGACCAACAGTTTACCACTACAATTAAATTAAATGTAACTGGTTGCTATAGCGACCAAACATAACTAGCAAGAGCTGAACGCTGCTGTGGAAAACAACCCATCTAGCTCCCTAGCTTCGACCAAGGCACAGCCTTCCTTTCTGCCATAATAATACGTTTCCCGATGCTGACACCAGAGATGTTCACAAGTAATTTTTACTAAGTCCAAGTCAAGTCACAAGTCTTTGCGTGTGTCCGAAATTGCGTACTTGCACACTTTTAGTGCGTGATTTTAGGGCGTAGTGCGTTCACACTGACAACTAAGTTAAAATTCAGTGCACTGAAAGTACCCGATTGGTGCACTGAAAACGGCCAGGGACTGTGGACAAGTTTTCGGAGCTCAATAATAGCGGCCAAAAATGAAATGCCGGTGCAAGCCCAAACGGAAGCAACTAAACAAAAACAAAAGCAAATAAAATCAGGGGGGGTATTCCATTAAACAGGATTAAGGGAAAGTCTGGCTTTCTTTCCCTTACTTACCATTGAAATAAGCCAGACTTACCCTTAATCCAGTTTTGTGGAATACCCCCCAGGAGTGAATTCATTGTGTAAACAAAAGCCGGCAGATATTTTGGTGGACTGGTGAAAATCCTGGGGCAGAGAAAGTAGTATCCTGAGGTTCTTTAAAAATGCCAGGCCGTTTGTCTGGGTTCAGTCAACAACACTGACATAACAATCAATAGCGACCAACATTTTGCTCTGCTGATCTTGCGGTGATTTTGCCAAAATTGTATGAAGAAAAGAAATATTCTGGGTTAAAATGCACTGTAACGTGCGTTACTGCCATTTGTTACTACAGCGAAAAGCAATGCATTACATTGTATTTTGTATCGCGTTACTCCCCACACCCTCTGCAGTCTGAGGGTAAACTGAGGGATTCTGATGATTGTGGCATGCTTTGACATTTGTGCAAATTTAACCAACTTAACATATTTGGATTCCAAAGTGTGTAAATGTGTTCAAATATGTGGACTGTAAATTTACTCTAAATCGTACAACTTGTAAACAGCAGTTTTGAACACTTACAATAATGTTGCACTTTATGCTACAGTTAAAAAGAAAAAAAACCCTGAAGCTGCAAAGTTCATTAAAAGTTTAATACATTCTTACCTGAAATACTTCAAGCTGTAAGCGAATGATGGTTACATAAGAGCAGCTGCATGCAGGTGCGATAAGCTGCACGTTTTACATCAGGTGTAGGCATGATCTGATTAGTCGACTAATTGTAAAAATAATCGGTGACTAGTTGACTATCAAAATATTAATTTGTGGCAGCCCTACTACAGTGTGTGAACAATGTGAAATTCTTTTTTTGCACTTAAACCATTCACCAAGTAAAGCACTGGGCAGCCACGAGCCAGGAACAGGGTGTGGGGACAGTACATTGCTCATTGTACCTCAGTGGTGTCACTTGTCGTCCTGGGAATCTAACCCACAACCTTCAGATCACAGGGGCTGCTCCCTAACCACCAGGCCACCAGCTGTTGCACGTGTAGAGCACTGGCCATTGGGACATCATGTCGCTCTGCAAGCTTCCGACTGCAGCGTGGAGAAGAAATTTGCTGCGTGTTTGATGATTTTTTTTTGTAAAATGTTAAATTCACTTAAATTCAGCTACATTTACATATAAAATATAACTGTATAAATGTTTTTGTACTGTCAGGTGAACACAAAAAAGCGCATTTTAGGATGGTTAAATATGCTGTACTCAGAGCAGGGGCAGACTGGGACTAAAAATAGCCTGGATTTTCTTAACCAGCTGGGCAGATGCCTGCACCATGTACCCGACAGCCATTCTTTTCCAGAACGACTGCCAGTCTGCCCCTGACTCAGAGGGGGGAGGTTTGAAAGTAGCCAAACCGAGAACGTTATTTATTTCTCCATGCTGCTGAGATGCACCCTCTTGTTTTCGTTTTGTCTTTCTTAAAGCCCTGTATTTTGATTATTGTAAATTAAATTAAAAGAAGCTGTTGAGCTCAGTTGCTGTCCGGTGTCTGCTTGAATCGGCGGGACACTACGACTCCCCCTGAAGCACCTAAATAAGACACGCTGCTCATGAACATTAAATTATTGAACTGTAAAAATGATTGATAAATATACAGTCAAATGTATGGGTAAATACTGTAAACTATATATTAATTTGTTAATTTAATAAAAGTATATATAAATTTACCACATACCAAAGAACACTTGTGCATGAATTACAGTATAGTGTATACAGGGGTAACATCGGTATTTACATTCTAGCAACACTGGAGTGTAAACTGTACAGTACGACTACGAGTTTACCTTTAAATTTTTTAAGGGTAACGTATTAAAAAGAGTTTAAAATGAACTTAATGTTTTTGGAGCATATTTTGGGCTTACACTATTAAAATAGGCATTTTTAGGCATGTATGTGTACGTGTGTATTTGGGCTGTAACAGTATATGTATTCATTCCGAACTGTCACAGTACATGGGTCACGGTTCAGTACAAGATGTCCTAAGGAGAATACACGGTACGGCGGAGAAGACGCAATTAAAGTAATGTGGAACGAAATTTAGAAGCATGAATTTTGTTGCCATCTCGCCTAGGTGTTAGTGGCTGCTAAACAGGTGTCGTTCGCTCGGCAACTGAGCAGGTCAAAAAATGAGACGGGAAGGGGAGCTAGGCTTTAGATTTTTTTTGTTACTTAACTTCGCTGTAGCAGAACCGTACCCACCTGTGAGGTCAGAACTATAGCATGAACCGAATCGTGCCCTTTCTGTACCGTTATACCC
>JBBPCY010000136.1:177412-191656 GCA_037974405.1 Brachyalestes nurse
GAGAGAGAGAGAGAGAGACAGAGAGAGAGACAGAGAGAGAGAGAGAGACAGAGAGGGAGACAGAGAGAGAGAGAGGGAGACAGAGAGGGAGACAGAGAGAGAGAGAGGGAGACAGAGAGAGGGAGAAAGAGAGAGAGAGAGAGAGACACAGAGAGAGAGACAGAGAGGGAGACAGAGAGAGAGAGAGACAAGAGAGCTACAGCTGACCAGTGCCAGTGACACTTTTACTGCTCTCTAATGGAGTCGGATGAAAGGGAGCCACACGCCGGTGACACACTTGCTTGGAAAAGGATTGAAAAACTTCTCTTTTACAACCAGTCTGCTAAACCGAATCCCACCCGCCTGACCAGTCTCCACCTGAAGACCCTGAGAGTGGGGATGCACCGCTACCACTTTTTTACAAACCGATATGAGTATGAATATTTTTATTTGTGTACTTACCGATACCGAGTACCGATACAATATTTCTTAGAATGGTGTCCATGCAAGTGCAAGTAATTTGGAGAAAGGTTTTATTTTCTCTTATACAGATTGTGACAAGTCTATAATAAGGGTAAATACAAAAAGTTTTAACAGAAGGCTATTCCAAGGTAGGTGGTATTTCCAGACATCCAGACGCTGACACTTCACCAGTAACTTCCTCAACATTGCTCCCAGTTGCCGAGTGAACTACATCATTTTTACCTCTTGTGGTATCAGTTGGAGGCATCTGTGAATTTGGTCGAGTACGAATAACAGCAAGTGAGCATGGTATCGGGCCTGATACCGATACCGGTGTCAGGTGCATCTCTACCCGAGAGTGTTATCAATGACCGATACGGAACAATCTGAGGAGCAATTCACCATGTTCCAGAACACTTATGGACAAATAAATTTGAAATGACAAATACGATCCCAGCTCTCAAAACCGAAACTGTAATCGATCTAGCCCCACTTTACAGTACGACTACCCTTATTAATAGAAAAAATCAGGTCCAACACCTTTAATCATTAATAAACATGGCAACTACAATGTTACCATTGCAACCGACGACCTACAGCTTAGCAGCCACCTGTGATGCCATATTTACCACCCAGCAACACACTAGCAACCACTGGAACACCTCGGCAACCACCTAGCAACACCTCGGCAACCACTAGAGTTACCATAGCAACCACTGGAACACCTCGGCAACCACTACAGTTACCATATCAACCACTGGAACACCACGGCAAACACCTAGCAACACCTTGGCAACCACTACAGTTACCATAGCAACCGTCTAGACACTCCTTAGCAACCACTTGCTGCACTGTAATAACCACCTAGCAATAACCAGTTACCATAGCAGCCATGCAATGACACCCTAGCCATTATTATTAATATTAAAATTATTATCTACAGCCCATTATGTACAGCACAACTCCAAGTGGACAATATACACTAAAACAAAGACATTTAAACTGAAACTATAGTCAAGTTGTTTCCACTTTACAGCATGACTACCCTTGTAAAGTTTATTAGAGGTTTTTAATGAGGTCATAAACACCTTTAAACATTAGTAAGGTGTCACAGCAATAAAACAACAGTGAGCGGTTACATGTGATGAGTAGTGGACTCACTATTTTGCAAGCAACATATCACTGGTGCTCCATTACTGCTTATGATAATAAACAAAAGCTATAAATCATTTATGAGGATAGTTTGTAGTAAAGTAGCTCCATAAAACAAATAATTTCTGAATCTCAAGAAATGGCTATAAATAGATTAGGACTGGGCAATAGGATTTTTTGTTACCATGATAAATTAGATCATGTTGTGGATATCAGTACTTGAATTACACACACACACACACACACACACACAAACCTGGCATCCTCTCCTCTCGATCTCGGTGATGCACTTCTCTATGATGAGCGGCACCATGAGCCCGGTAGTCTCCCGCTCCACCACGCGTGACGCCTCCACCCCGAACACGTTGGCCTGGCGCTCCCGGTCGGCCTCGGGTCCATCCAGAGAGTTCTGCCACTGCTCCATCAGCCCAAGCTTCACGTAAATGGTCCCACGGGGCTCCAGGCGCACAGCCAGCTGGTGGGTGCGCGCTGCCGTGCGGAACAGGGGCGGCAGCACCACCGTCCCGTGGCAGCAGACGCGGTTCCGCCGCGCCGCCGCTTCCCAGCTGAAGAGCACCAGCTTGAGGTGCTGCGCGTTCTCCAGCCCGATGTTGAAGCTGTGGTCCATGTCCAGGAAGGCGGTGCGGCAGGTCAGGAGGGCCGTGCGCGCCTTGTTGACCGAGTCCACCTGGATGGCACAGTAGATGTGGCGCGAGTCAGCCCGCGGTGGCTTCAGGCCCTCCGCCCCGTAGAAGTGGAGGCTCATGAGGCCCGAGAGGTACGCTGTGCACTTAGGCTGCTCCGAGAAACTGTACAGTCGGAAGGCGTCCACGTCCAGCTCTGTTTTAACCACAGCCGCGTCCCTGTCCCTGTCCCTGTCCCGGACCCTGCTGGACTTTCCCTCGCTTGATCCGTGCTTGCCCGACTTGGCCACCAGTTCTGGAGAGTCTCCGTCACTCAGGTAGCCCCCCTTGCTGGCCGATTTGGGCACCCCACCTCCGCTGCCCTTCTTCTTGTTGTACCCGTGCTGCTGGGTGGACACGCTGCTGTCCAGGTGGTAGCGCCAAATCACATTCCCACTCACCGACGCCGTGGCCACGCCCCCCGGAGGAGTCGTGCCCTGCTCGGCCACACCGTTGACTCCTGCTGGGGTGATCCTGGCTTCTGACTGGCCGTTGGCACTGCTAACAGGGTTCCCTTTAGCGCTGAGTTTCCTGCTGAGCTCCGGAAGCTTCTTCATCTTCATGGAGAGCTTCCTGACTGTGCGAGGGGACTTGATCCGGTCAGGCAGGGACCAGTTGATGGAGCAGCTCTTCTTGGCTGGGTTGGGACTGGAAGGAGGGGAGAACCCAGTCACGTTTTGATCGGGAGATTCTGAAAAGGGAATAGAGGAAAAGTGAGTCTGCTGGAGAAACTACAGAAAACAAGTTCATCAGAACCTTAAACTCAAGGTTTATTACAGTGGTGGAAAAGTTCTCGAGCAGAGAGGAGAAAAAGAACATCCTAGAGGAGCCTGAAGGGGACGAGAACATTTTAGAACCGACAGACCACATCAAGCATTTGAGGTGTGGATGTGTTCACTGGAGATCGACACTGGGGAGGGACCAAATCCCCCCTGCCACCCCCAAGAACTTTTTATTAAGCATTTACTAAAACTCACACAGGACAGACAAGCCACAGCCTCATCACTGTATAACCCCTAACATAAAAGTAAATACACAAACTATATTACTGTATACGAGCTGAGGAGTTACGCACATAACAATATGCTCGGACAAACCACACACTGCATTCAGCTTCATCACAAGAGAAGAGAGTCTAACGGCGATTATGATTATAAACACATTTATTAATCACTATTCCAGAAGGTAGTACATGGCTACATGTTGTAACAGCAAATACGTTTATAAAATTATATATAAAAAATAATTTTATGTCGATAGATGCTTTGGGGGGTGGTGTGTGTGGGGGGGGTTTATTGTGGGGGCACATCTGACTCTCCCCCAGTATATAATACAATATTATGGCCTTGAAACACAGAGGAGGAGGGGTGTGGAATGTGTGGTTGGTGAGTGGTGTTCTCTCTCTGACCCCGGGTTAACCTCAGAGCGGCCGCACGCTTGTCTGAGCAGGTGGAGCGGCGGCGCTGGATCTGACCGGGTGATCTCTTCAGCCCGACGCTCCACAGCGGAAACACTCGAACGCCAACCCCCCTCATTAACTAACACTCAGCTGATCCAGTGTGTCTGAAAAGGGTCGCGAGGGAGGACACGAATCTGAACTGCCTTTAGAGTGGGAGCATTTCTGACAGCTTAACACAAACTCCACCTATACTCCAACTAACTATCTACACTCTATTCTCTATCTATACTCTTATCTACACTCCAACTAACTCTATACTCTATTCTCTATCTATACTCTTATCTACACTCCAACTAACTCTATCTATACTCATCTATACTCCAACTATCTATATCTATACTCTTATCTATACTCCAACTATTTTCTATTATACTCTTATCTATACTCCAGCTAACTCTATCTATACTCCAACTAACTCTATACTCTATTCTCCATCTATACTTTTATCTATACTCCAACTATCTATACTCTTATCTATACTCTATCTATATATATATACTCTTATCTACACTCAAACTCTGTCTCCACTTATCTGTACTTAGTTTTCTCAGCCTATACTCTATATACTAACTATCAAAATACTCTAACCTCCTATACTATACTTAACTATCTAGACATACACTGATCTGTCTGATGTTCTACTCTGTATCTATCTCTACTCTACCCAAGGCCCATAAATGATATGTGATGTAACTGCACGCCTAAATCCTCCCCCGCACTCATCTAGAACCGAAGGTCACTGACCAGAAGGCCAGTTAGCGGCCAAATGATTTTTGGGCCACTTTAACAGCAAAACTTTATTTGTTCTCCACAAAAATATAACATGATTTTACAGATTCAATATGAATTAAAAAGTTAAAGACTTATTATTCAGTTATTTCTGGAGAGGATTAAAAGCCATTCTGAGAGTGAGTGAGAAACTGAAGAGTCGGACCTTCTGTGAACCCAAAGAGCTTAAAGGTTTAACCGTATTAACGTAAACATCTTCTGATCCCGATTCGGAAACACTGTGATCCTGAATCTGATCCGACTGCTGTTACATGACTGTGAGATCAGACCCGGTGGAGCTGTGGAGGCGGAAATTGCAGCTCTGATCCGACAGCGTGGCGCGTGTCTGAGGGCTCTAGCCGCTTTCTGTCGGTCTCCGCGGCAACCAGGCGGGTCAGAACCAATACCCTTCCCCTCCAGTTTCCCCTTTCCCTCTGAATCCCGCCCTCTCTCATGTTCCCTGCTTGCGCTACAACGGCAGCTCTGTTGGTCCGGGTCTGATCGTGCTTGTGCAAAAACTGGAGTCTGATCCGCCGCTCGCCAAACAAAGGAGCGATTCTGTTCGAGGAAATTAAAAGTGCACATGAGAAAGAGTGGGCGAGAGAGATAGTCGGAGAAGGAGAGAGAGAGAGAGAGAGAGAGAGAGAGAGAGGCGCCACGGTCAGCTGTACTTTGGGAGCTGCCACTACTCTGCTAGATGCTGTGTGTGTGTGTGTATGATACTGTAAGGCTGAGCCAAACAGGACATTCCATCATTGCCCACACACACACACACAAGAACACACTCATGCAAGTTCTACACACACACAGCTCTGACCTCAGAACAACCTAAACACTCTGATCACCACCTATACAACACTGAACACACACACACACACACACACACACACACACACACACACACACACACACACACACACACACACACACACACACACACCATAGCCAAAAGCATAGAGAAAGAAGGAAAAGGAAGCAGCTCATCTGCATAACAGACTGGACTTTAGGGGGCATCTGTTTGAAGTAAAGATAAATAATGGGGTGTCAAGAACAAAACAAGTGGGTGTTCGCATATCTAGATTGGGTTCACAGCACACACACACACACACACACACACACACACAAACAAACATGAAAGTAAACAAGCCTCCCTGACTTTCTGTTCAAGACAGTCAGTGATTAATATCTATTCAGAGACACCAGGAATGGACCACACTAGTGATTTATTTTCAATATCCAGAAAGCAGTTCTAATATTGATGGTCACTTACTAATGGCCCATTCCTCAGATCTTTACTTTGCACTGCAGAAACATACAGAAAAGGGTATATCGTGCAAAAAAAAAAAAATCCACTAATTGCAGAATTTATTGAGTAGAGCTTCCTTAAATAATTGGCTGGGGCAAACAGGTTTTATATTAGATATTAGTTTTATTAGATTTGATTACATTACACTGCTGTTTGCAAATCAAATGTTCTTGCACTTTTGTTCATATACCAGTAATAGCAGTAAAAGTGAGCAATACACTACTTTTGAATTAAGTCTTGAATTTTGGATATAACAGTGCGATGAATCGCGATTTATTGCAGAAAATCATGCAATTAATCGCGATTAAAAATGTTAATCGTTGCCCACCATTAGTTGTTTTTGTTGTTGTTTACGTGAACGATCCCTAACACAAGTGACAAAGCAAACTTGTTATAAACGAATGTGAACAAGGTACTGCCCCCACCCCCTCCCGGATCATTTATTAGTAGCAATTACAAAAACATTAAGTAATTTATTATGAATGCCTTCACTGATCGCCAACTGAAACGAATCCTATCAAAAGTGCAGATTCAAAACTTCACTTAATGCCATTTGTGTTTATATGCAGAGGACATTTATTCTTCATGAGTTGATTTGATTTGCTGTGTGAGAAAAGGAACCAACCTTTGCAACACAATCAGTTCAACCAAAAATGTAATCAGCAGTTTGACTGGTCTTGTTTAATGCAAATAAATACATTGTATACAAATAAAAAACAACATGTTGCTCAATCACTCAAAAACGGCAATCCAAGCATTGTGTATGAGAAGAATGGTTGAAGGAGGCTTGTACTAATCAGCTCTCTCACACCAGGGTAAATATCTCATCTCCGCTCCTGTGGAACCGCTCCCTAATGGCAGACTCCATCATTAGCACTGTAGCATCCGGCTGCCATGACCTTTGTCATTTAAGTGTTGATTGAACATTATACCGGTAAAAGGGTTGCCCCGATGATTGCTAAGGTCAGGCTCTGAGCAGAACAAGCCAGCATTCTAGATCAGTGTGAAAGGGCAACTTCTGCCAGGAGCCTCATTAATGCTTAGCTGCTCCAACTACCACAGGAAATGACCTCAGCGCTTATAGTCAGAGATGCAGCAGAGGAAGCTTGAGTCATCGGAGCTGGCGAATCTGCGGAGATCAATTTGGACTGTGGGTAATTACACGCGCTGTTAACGGTGCAGAGGTACGGGTGTACGTCTGTGGCGGCGTTAAGTTGATCGTCAGAGACCTACTTCTCCTTCTAGTTCCTACGCATTTAACTTTCTCTGTAGAACGTTTCATGATGAATGAGTGTTGCTCTGCTGCTGGGAATGCTTTGAACATGGACAGCAATAATCAATAGGCGAGGATTCCATTTGTTTGTTTAAGGACGATTAAGTCTATACACAAGTAGAATGTTAAATAGAATGTCTCCTGACCTTGGCTTATTGCAGTCCAAGCTTAAAAAACAATGAGTTTCATGATGGATAATCAAGAGAATGCATAGATAAAATATAGATATACAGAGGGGTCCTCGAGATACTGATCCGTTCCTATGACAGTGATTTAACCCTAATTTTGGTGTTAGTCTAACACAACCAAGCCTAAGTCATTTATCTATTCTAACACAGTTGTAAAATCATAATCTAGAACATAAAACACCATTAAGCCATAGAAAAAGGAAAAGGACATAAATATACTGTACTTTTACACTGTAATGTAATAACAGAAAAAAATGACAAAGAATAAGAGTAAAAACACTCACGTTTTTAACAGTCCATAATGCCAAAACACACAAGTCTCAATTTTTTTTACGTTTTTAAGGGTGTGAAACTCGAAACATTGTATGTTGAGAACCCCTGTAGACTAAAATCTGATTTAAATGCGGAAACTTGGGTAATTAAATCATAAGAGCTCATTAAATACCATTACTTTAACTAGATTGCATTTCCACAAGAAAATGTGAAGTGTGATTGTGTGGTTGCTGTATAACGAGTTTTTGGAGGCATCCAAACTTCATGTTAAATAAAATTCTGCGTACAGGGAGGTATCAAGCTGCATTTTACTACTGAACAATGGTGGGGGGCATTACCAAGTTATTAATGGTTAAGGAGGGCTGAAAATGGGTGGAGTGAACTGCTCTCACCTGAAAATGGATGGGAAAAGCAAGCATAGCCACGTTCACGAGCTGATTATTTTGAATTAAACCACAACTAACAGCGACACATGGCATTTTTTTTAGTTGACATGAGCTTTAGTGTCTAAAACATCTGTGTAAGAGAGTCTTGCTCCAAGACACTCTCTCTCTCTCTCTCTCCGGTACATTTTTAAGGAGACTCGCCCCTCTGCGCTCTCCCCATACATCAAGCAGGCGACTCAGCCACAAAAATCTAATTTTCAAACTATCACTACTCAGCTCCTGATCGACTGATCACAAATTTGAATACACACAGTACACCAGATAGCAAAGAATGCTTAACACTGGAATTCAATACAGGCTTAGGGAAGAAGTGGTGATTGCTTCATTATTTATTTAATCCCGACAATTGTTGTATCGCAGTGTTATTACTATTATTTTGAAAAAAAGTGCTTTTTTGTGCTCGACCACTTCACCTCACTCTAACAGAGACACTTGCTACTGAACACAGACTGTTTATGCTGCTCCCTGATAAAAGAAAAATGTTTTTGCCTGTTACCTTTTCAGAAAGAAATCAGATTTATATGTGAACTTACTGTTGCTCAGAAGATGCCTGTTATAATGTTATGATCATGGCTGCGGACTCTGAGGTTAACATGTTTTTCTATGACTCTGCAGTTACAAATAGCTGTGGTTTTATATTTGATTTGATGACATTAATGTTTAAGTTGAGATTTACAATAAATATTTTAACTGTGCAACAGTGTTAAAGAGAACTCTGCTGTTAAAAAGCACCTTATTGCTTTAAGTGTTTGCAAGTCCAGTGTTACTGGACTTTAGTTCATATAGCAGTACTTTTAAAATAAAAGTACACAATACACTGCTTTTGAATTCATTATTGAATTTTGAGTATAACAATGTGAATAATCATGATTAATCGCAGAAAATCATGTGATTAATCATGATTAAATCTTTGCCCAGCATTAATAGCATAATAATAATAATAAACATAGTATTAGTGATTGTAGTGTGATTTCTAAATAATGAAACCCGTGTCAAGCATGTGCACATGTACACTTATCCAGTGGTGTACAATGTATGTATTAAAGTACAGAAACGTTCAACTGTGTCTATGATGTTTCAAGGGATTTTTTTTTCAATGTACTGGTGTGACAATACAATACCTGCCAAGGTTAAATATGCAAGCCCACACCTTTCTACTTTCTGCACATGACGCAGGGACCAAATGTATAATAATACACAAGCCTACGCTAACAGATTTCCAGCTCTCTTTTCAATCACTTGTTGAAATGGAAATATAAGTGCAATGTTTTCTTTTTAATGTCACAGCTCCAGGAATAGGCTTTAATTTTCTGTAATAAATAGAAGAATCAGTTCCCCATGGCTGAGTTCCAGTTCAACAGCATCCCTTCACCAGGTCCTGCAATCAGACCTCATCAAAGCCCTGGAGCTATAGAAAAATCCATGTCTGCTGAGGGTTATGATTGGGCTTTGCTCGGACTTTATCATGTTTTTATTAGGACCTTTTATTAACACTATTACATTTCCCCCATATGAAAAAATGATACACGGCAATACAGTGGCTCTCCAGAGTGGTGTTGTAGTGACTGGGCCAGGTGAGTACAGTATACATACTTCTTAGGGGCCCCCACCTTAACATGTGTGCACCTACACACTGTGAAAATACACCGTTAGCTTAACATATAAATCGAAGATACAAATTTTATGTTGAAAAAAGGAAAAATGTCAAAAGAAACACAATACAACTTCAGAAAAAAATACAAGACCACTGCAATGTATTTTTAAATCAGCATCTCTATGGGTATGACAACCATTCAATGCCAGTGTCTGTTAAATTCCTACACAAGCACCTCATTAAAGTCTATGGATTTTTTAAAGTCCTTGTTAGCGTAATGATCAGATGTCCCAATACTTTTGGCCATATAGAGTATGTACATAAATTATGTTTTATAACTGTATTTTGAATCTTGAATATTTGTGCCATTTGGTTTATGAAACGTTATATCAATAAATGATAGTTTTTTTTCCAGTTTCTATTTATTGTCATTTATTGACAACTTATCTGTATCACGAATGTGTATCTTCAGTCTTCTAGACATGCAAATTAAAACTAGTTACAGCGTAATATGCAGGACTTGTCGGTCAAATAAGGACATATGACCATAAAACAGATTTTTGCATGACAGAAAACAAATGCTTATAGGCCCTAGAGCGGCATCATTTTAAACTATAAAAATAATATAATATCCCCTTACTGAGACAGATAAGTTACAAAGCAGCATGATGGGTGATGCACCTGAAAGGGATGTGTACTGTAGCACAAATGGTGTGCAGGGGTATGAAGGTTCTGTCACTAATGTACAAGGCATATTTATGGTCATTTACTGACATCCATTACTGCCTGTTCGCTCCCACTGAAAATAGCTTTGTTTTTTGAGCCCCTGTAACAGAACAAGATGTGAAAGTGTGGATTTGAGTGGCACAGGGTCATTATGGCTGGCAGAATCGTACCACTCGCGCCATAAAAGACAGGGTGGATTTTAAAAAGCACTGCAAAAGTGAGTGAGAAAGAATGACAGAAAGAGGTAAATGTAGATGTGGAGAGAGATGTAGAGAGAGATGTATATTTAAAGAGAGGCAGAGAGAGAGAGAGAGAGAGAGAGAGAGAGAGAGAGAGAGAGATGGGGAGAGATGTAGAGAAAGAGAGAGAGAGATGTAGAGAGAGAGAGAGAGAGAGATGGAGAGAGAAACAGAGAGAGAGAGAGAGAGAAAGGGAGATGTAGAGAGAGATGTATTTTTATATATATAGAGGTAGAGAGATGGGAGAGATGCAGAGAGAGAGAGATGCAGAGAGAGAGATGTAGAGAGAGAGAGAGATGTAGAGAGAGATGCAGAGAGACAGAGATGTAGAGAGAGAAGTAAAGAGAGAGAGAGATGTAAATATACAGAGAGAGGTAAAGAGAGCTGGTGAGAGATCTAGAGAGAGAGAGATGAGAAATGGGTAAGGCAAGTGAAAAGAAGGGGCTGAGTGAATGTCAGAAAGATAAACAGCCTTTTTAGAAACATGGGCCTACTGAGGGCCCCGATCCCGTTAGCGTGCAGGGGGCAGCGAGAATGAGTGATCGGAGCTTCTATTTGGTCGCCTCCACACCCAAAATCACCTTCCTTTTTAGGGGACCTGGGAGTGGATTGGCCATCAGTATGAAAAATGGCCACTTCGCTTGTGGTAAGCAATAAGTTACTTCATTCCGGCAGCGCAACAGTGTGCAGCCAGGACGCATCAACCATGACCTTCCAGGAGACGCTGTTTACCCAGATCTGCTTCATCATCCCGCTATCACTGAAATGTTGTTGAAATTCACGTCAGGCTGGATTTATTGGGTGTCCAAGCATGAACAGACCAGGATACCCAAGACTTTCAAATAATGTATTGATGGACAGCACAAAGACTTGGCTCTGGATCTACAAACATAGTAGTTCTGTGTTAAGAACCTGCCAATTAATGATTCTATAAAGAACCACTTTTCTAATTAAGATTCACATCATTTATAAATGCAAACATTTTAAAAGTGTAAGGTCAAAATGAAAAGTATGCAAATGTGTGTGGGCACCCTTGGTCAAAAGGCATGTTTGTGTTTTGAGGCAAGAGAAGACACACTTCTATACATTTTAATGCGCAGTTACAGCTTAGATGCAGAATAGGACATACACACATCTCCTAAATAGGTTTTTGAAAAAAACTATAAGCATATGTTGTACTTCAGGATCAATGTTTTTTTAGACACGTGAAATTTATAAAGATGTCAAGGCATGTCAAAGGGATAACAGGGCTATCCAACGTTTTTCAGCATTTTCAGAAATTCAAAAACAAGGGTTTCAATACATCAAATAGACACGAACAAGCAAGCGGACGTCTTTCGCATCAGAAATCAGCAGTTTTTGCACCAGCAGAATAGTTTAAGGAATTGCTTCGCTGTCCAAAGGTGTGTATAGAAAACTAAGAGACTTAACATTATGAAGCCTTTTACAAAAGAGAGAAACCCGGTTTACTGTTGTCTATTTTTCAGTTGAAATTGAAATAAAGTCACAGGTCCTGCCCTCATACCATCATCAGACAGCAAATAACTGACAGGAGACTTACAGTGTTCAAATGCCAAATGCCTATATCCTGTGTAACTTCACAAATCATGATGTTTGCAAATACACTTTAGAAAAAGAAGTGGTTATTACAGCACCGCAGAGTGTAATCAATCTTCCAAGGAGCAAGCAGACAAGAAAGTCCAATTTCTTTCCCCATGCACCAGAAATCTGCACTACAGTTTTTATATTAAAGCTAGATCAAAGGCCTATTTTCAAGTACTTAAAGCAATCTTCCATATAAAACATATTGCAAATGTGGTTTCAGTCATATTTCACTAACTTGGTTCAGTTTCCTCCAACAGGGTAATATAGAAGTCGTAGCTTTGTGAAGTAATGCAGTTCCTTTACTGCTATATACACTCAGATGGAACAGTGTTTTCAGGGAGACTCTTCAGAAGACCGAGAGTAAATCCCTGTTTCTTGCAGGGCGGCAATACAAGGTAGCCTGGGGAGCGCCACAAATCAGTGCAGAAAATACTAAAGATAAATGCTATCAGTCTTGTCCCTGTGGCTCCTACAAGCTTGCGACACTGAACATTTGATATGAGAGGATTTGTTTTACCAGTCTTGCTTGACCTGCCTGTAGAGACCAGATGCGGATATTTGATTTGCTGCGGGTTATTACTTTCTGTTCCATAAATGAACTGAAATCAAAGCTGAGGTCCACTGGGGCAAGAGCCAAAATGACTTGGTGGCACAGTGCTACCACGTTTTGTAATGCAAAATAGCACCCAACAGCAAGGCAATGTTCAGATATTGTCACTCTTTTAGATACACCATATGGGCAAAAGTGTTGGGACGGCTAAACGTTACACCAACAGGGACTTCAAGACACTGCATTCAAATCCATAGACTTTAATATGGAGTTGGTCCCCCTTACAGCTAGAACAGCTTCTACTCTTCTTGGAAGGCTTTCCACAAGATTTTGGAGTTTCTGTGGGAATCTGTGCCCATTCATTCTGTAGAGCATTTATGAGGCATTGATGCTGAATGACCTCATCAGTACATCCTTAAAGGTGTTTGATGGGGTTGAGGTCAGGACCAGTGTGGGCCAGTCTAGTTCTTCTACACTGAACTCATCCAGCCATGTCTTTATGGAGCTGCTTTGTCCACTGGGGAATAGAAAACTGTGTCCACAAAGTTGGAAGCATGGCGTTGTGTGAAGTGTCTTGGTCTGCTGAAGCATTAAGATTGTCCTTCACTGGAAGTAAGAGGTCGCCTGAATTCAATAATTCATAACTCTGGTCTGTTGACTTTAATGAAAATAAGCACACATGCTCTACAAAGAACACACTTTTTTTTCATTTTAATGCAGTTACTGTTTAGTTGCTGAAAAAAAAAACAAATTGGGTAAAAACGATGGCTTATGCAAGATTATTCTTCCTGAATGTTACATTTGACTAACAGAAATTGTGCTCAAAAATTGGTATTCGTTTGTTTGATGCTTGATGTTTTGTGATGTATGCAGTGCCAAAGTTTTTTGTACGTCTGTAATCCCAGTGTTTAATCCATGTCTATTATCAGAGTAAATTTTACAGCTTAACATGGGGAAGAACTGTGTGAGGCTATAAAATTGACTTTAAACTTACTTTGATGTGATCTGACCATCTGACTTGCAAAACAGTCGAGCACAGACAGTCGTTTCAGTGTGATGCAAAGGGATGCAAAGTTTTCAGATATTTCAAAATGGAAATACAGAAAAGAAAGTGGAAATACAGTAAAACATAGCTGGGGCAAATAATGTGGTACTTGCTAGCAAACACATGACAGTGTGTTGCTTAATAAGTTCTCAGTGTTTCAGAGTAAACCACTGCTGAGTCTTTTCTGGAGCATGAAAGTGTGTATATGTATGAATAGCCAATGCAACTGATAGGAAACTTTTTTTTTTTGCACATTAAAATGCAAAATGCCTATTTAAGCAGTCAACTTTTGCACGTAGTTATTACTGTATAAATCATTTGCATTTAGTAATTATATACATTATATAATTCAAATGTATATCTTTTTTTTAAGCATTTTAGTTCTAAATTATTAAAAATATATAATTTACTAATAACATAAATAGTAATCCAAATATAAATTCAACTAAATTTCCAGTTATTTGCTGCTGCCCTCCTGTTTTCGTTTCATTCTTCT
>JBBPCY010000136.1:191756-202136 GCA_037974405.1 Brachyalestes nurse
AGACTGCATTGTGTACACAAGCGGGCACAGAGAGAGGAAAAAAACACTCGACTAGTCGACTTCCTTCAGGCAGAGTCCATTAGTCGACTTTTGTGTTAATGCCCTGATATAATCTGATATATCTGATATACATATATACAATATATATATATATATATAAACAAATGTGTGTGTGTGTGTGTGAGGAATTTTGGTGAACTAATTCTTCCCATAATTCCCTACCGTTCAGAGAGTAATGCAGAACCCGCTCTGAAGGAATTTAGGGAAAAATAAAACACGTGTTTCAGATCTCCATCATTTTCCAGCAGTGAGAATCTCAAACCGCCTTCGATCGGGTCTCAACCCTTCATGGAGTCCTGCAGGGAAAAACAATGTTTGTGTGAGTGTGTGAGTGTGTGAGAGTGTTTGTGAGTGTGTGAGTGTGTGTGTGTGAGTGTGTGTGTGAGTGAGTGTGTGTGAGTGTGTGAGTGTGTGTGTGTGTGTATGAGTGTGTGTGTGTGTGTGAGTGTGAGTGTGAGTGTGAACCCTAACCTAACATTTTCTCTGGTTTTGCTACAAAGCCATGAAGCCTCTGTGTCTATAGGCGATGGTGTCCCTTCACTCAGGTTCCTTCCCGAAAGAAGGGCGGCACAAAGCCCTTTTTTGGGTAATAGATTGACGACCATTTCATTAAAAATGACTAAATCTGTAAGGCAGATTGGCCTCTCGGGGGTGCATGACTGTAACTCATGTGGAATAGCGCCACCTAGTGAATCACGTCAATATATCTAGTACTCCACTAGTAAATATCATGTGAGGTCTTCACAAACTTTGACATGCTGCATCACCACCACATTCCATTGACACATTTTGTAATATTTTATCCATAGGTGCTGCTGCAGCAGCCACATTTCAATCTTTGAAGAATCATTTAGGTTAAAAGTTCACATTTACTCACATCTCAGTTCTGTTTGCCTCACTCAGCAAAAACAGCTGCCAGCAGCCAATCAGAGGGGGGTTGATGGGGTGTGGTTTGGGGTGGTGATGTGGGGGGGGGTGGTTTATCATCTACAATCGTTTGTAGTGTTTCAACCTTTCCATCATTAACTTCCAGTCGGAATTCAGAACTGAACTAACACACATGAATACGCAAATGTATTTATTATTTATTAAACAGCCTTAGTCCTGACTCGTTTTTCTGTTTCATGCTGGACTGTGACTGTGTGGGAGAAGTGTGGGGGTTCTGTCACTGTTCTCAGAGCAGGTCCAGCTGGCTCTGAGCAGAGAAGCTCAGGGCGGGTCAGCTCCTCTCGGCCGCAGGAGATAAAGATGTTCATTCATCCCGAGGCCACTCAGCTGTTCTCTGCTTCTTTCAGCGGCAGCCGCTCGCTCCGTTTCATCCGCTGCCGACACGGAGCTGCTTTCTTTGTAGGACCTGCTTTTCACACTCGAGCAGCTTTGAAGGTTCGGGGAGCTTCAGAGTGACTGAAGCTGCTCCTGCTCTCTTTCAGTTCAGGCGTTTCCAGAGGTTCCACAGTCACTAAACTCTCTAGAAAAGAAAGGAGCAAAAAAGAGTTCTCTGTGCACAATGTCATAGAGGAACCACTTTTTGTTCCCTAAAGAACCTTTCACTGGATTATTCTTTTGGGAACAATTTTTTTTGTAAAAGAGAGGTATGAGTGTGAAGATCCTTTTTAAAGCTAAATAACCTCTTCGTAATATCTAGGAAGATATTTCTGATTTGGTATTGGAAATTTGATGGTGTAACAACCAAACCAAAGCCAGATACAAACAGTTCTGGAAGTCGATGTGGGTGAAAGGATCTGAGACACTTTGAGAAGACCTAAACTGTGACGTCTGGACAACTGAACATCTCCAACACAGCAGGTCTTGTGGGGGGTTCCTGGTGTTCAATGGTCAGAACCTACCAAAAGTGCTCCAAGGAAGGAGAACCGGAGAACCGGTGACAGGGTCCTGGATTCTCTGATGGTGGTGGGGAGTGAAGACCAGCCCGTCTGGTTCTAATCCACAGAAGATCTGCTGGAGAACAAACTGCTGAAGAAGTTCATGCTGCTCTGATTTATGTACCAAAAACAGACATTTTACTTTTAAATGACTATTTTATAGCTTCTTAAGGCCTAGAAAGGGGTCAGAACACACAGTGCAGCGCCCCCTGCTGGGTCTGGGGCTGCGTAGCTGCAGGCCGGTCAGAGAGCCCATGCTGACCCCTGTCCACCACCGGAAGATCTACAGTGAACTTCAGAACTGGACCATGGAGTGATGGAGGAGGGTGGGCTGGTCTGATGGATCACATTTTCGTCTCCATCATGTGTGTGTGTGTGTGTGTGTCTTACCTGAGTAAGAGATGGACCAGGATGTTCTATGTGAAGAAAGCGAGGGGTTGGAGACCGTGTGATGTTCCGAATGATGTTCTGCTGGAGAACTTTGGGTCCTGGATTCATGTGGACGATCCTTTAACCCCTAAACACTGCAGACCAGGTTCTCCCTTCATGGAGACGCTGTTCCTGATGGCAGTTCCTCTTTCATAGCAAACACAGTTGAGGAATGATTTGAGGAACATCACAAAGAACTTAAGGTGTTGACTTGGTCTCCAAATTCTTCAGATCTCAATTCTGTGAGATGTTCTGGACTAGTCAGATCTATGGAGGCACCAACTCACAACTTACAGGACCACAGACCGTCAGAGGTCTTGTGGAGTCCATGTCCATTTTAGAACATCTTCTGTTCATTCGTTTTCGTTGGTATCAAATTACAAACAGTTTATTTCTGTATCTGCAGCCTTGAAGATGCAGCACTGAAAATGTGTGTGTATGTGGGTGGTAGCTTTTGAAGACCAGGGTCCTCTGGCCCTCCGCTTAAAATCTGACCCTTCACCTCTGGAAGCCACTTCCTCTCAGCTCTACGAGGGGGATCTCGCGTCCTGAAGGCTCCCCGTCTGGTGAAAGGTCAGGGGTCGAGCACGAGCCCAGGGTGAGCCGAGGTCACGGCGAACAGCCCGGCGGGACCTTACTGAAGAACCCTGTCTCAGGTTCCATCAGCACTGTGGAGAACGTACAGGCCTCGGTCTATCCAGTCACTCTGTTCGCTGATCTCATGTTTTATTTGCTAAAATACTAAAGAAAGATCATTTCCATCATTTACAATTGTATTCTTTTGATCATTTTTATTTATAGACCCGACTGATTCTCCAAATCTCCAGTTTACATCAGCAATGTCCAGTGAAAGCAACAACGTAAGAAACGAGTCTATATATCATATATACAGTCAGTGAGTGTGTATATAATTTGTGTGTTTACAATAATATATATATATATATGACTGTATATATGACAGATATCAGATTCTTGAGACTCTTGAGGGGAACTGGAGCTCTTCCCACTTTGCTGCTGCTTTCAGTTTGCTGCTTGTTGATTTATGCTCCTTCCAGAGCCGGCGAGCGTATTCTACTGAAGATGTTGCTTTAAAAACCATTTAAAAGCTGTATTTGAAGCAGAGAGCTGCTGATTCTATCAGAACACTGCAAGTCACGCAAGCGACTGGGCTTCAGCCTGCAACATCACGGAAAGTCCAAAGGGTCAACAAAGTTTATTTTAACTCATTAACCAGCCAGAATTTTGCTTTAACAGTGATAAGTGGACATTGTTTCTGTTTTCATGGTTCCTCCATGCAGTTTCTGTTACTTCCTCCATGTGAATATGAACGCTGTGAGTCATATCCGGAGATTGGCCAAGGCGGCACTTCTGTGAAATAACATTTATCAGACATCACCGGTAAATGACTATTACAGGCTGACAGTCCCAGCCTTCGGAGCCTGTACCAGCCCGCAGCTCCGGGGAAGAACAGCAAGGAAGTGCTTTTTGTGGAAAAACTATTGTACTGATCTCCTGTCATGTAGGTTCTGACCTTAAACCAAATCCACTACTCCACAGAGCCCCATTTTGTTCATGCCAATGAAAATCTGAGCTACAAAACACTCTTACTATGTTAAAAAAATTGTTATTCCCTTAAACCTAAAGTATTTTGTCCTAAAATGCAACACGGATTCAGAGACGAGTCGTGCTGGCCAGGGAAGTTTGGCACGGGAACGGCAGGCTCTGTGGAATCGAGCTGAGTCAGCAGCAGTGTGCCCTGCACTGTTACAAAACAGCCATTAGACCTCTTACAAAACAGCGACGCCTCTGAAAGACCCCCCTTTACTAAGCCCATTCATCCATGAGAACTGCTCCTGCCACTCTATTCAACAGAACAAAACTGCATTCCAATCTGATCTTTTGTTTAAAAACTCAAACCAAGATTCCATTCCATTCTATTGTTTACAGCTCATAACATTCTCACACCAACACTTTAGCCCCCACTGCAATCTACGGGCTAAAACACTTTCCAACTTCTTAGCACCACTTAGCACCACTTTCATTCCATTAATCAAGCGTCTCCTACCAAAATGTAATCCCACTGCATTCTATTGGCTAGAACCTTCCAGTATCTAACCATTTTTTAACCATTTCAGTCTACAGGCTTAACATCTACCAATCTGTAACCGAGATTCAGGACCATGTCATTATAGTGGCTCAAACAACATTCGTTCATCTGGTTTATTCAAAGACCTTCTAATCCCTAACTCAGTAACATTTTATTCTACTGGTACAAACACCTTCTACTCTCTAACCAAGATTCATTTCACTCTATTGGTTCAAACACCTTCTACTTTCTACCCAAGAATCAAAAACCCGTTGCATTCCGTTGCTTTAAACTCATTCTAGCATGTAACTGCACTTCAAGCCCATTCCATTCCTCATTCTTTCTCAAACCCAGACTCCCTTCCATTCTTCTGCAACACATCCACTGCACCTCAATGCATTTCTTTCTAAGTGCATTCCATACAGTAAGACTTAATCACTTAATCTCTGGCACAGCCTCTCTCGCCCCAGAGACCGTCCTCTCCTGTCCTCTCCTGTCCCATCGGACTGTCTCTCCTTCTCTGGACACGCTCCACCAGCCTAGGAGATGCACCTGGAACACTCACAGCCATTATCCTGCCAAGCAACCCGATCACGGAGAGACGCCCCCCCCCCCCAGTGTCCCCAGGGAGGGCCATCGCTGTGGGTGCCTGAGTGGGACAGGCTTTAGGAATCAGGAATGCCCCCTTCTCCTCGCCCTCTCTCCTTCTCCCCGGGGACATTCCTGCCATTCCTCTTTGCAAGGGTTTGCAGGGGCACAGAGAATAGATTTCACCCTCCTGCCAGAAAGGAAGAGGTGGGTTACGATAAACCCCCTTGTGTAACTGTGTCCGCTCCTGATGAAGTGTATCTGAAGCTCGCGCTAAAAGGGCTCCAGAGCAGGGAGATGAGGTGAGACAGAGGCGGAAAGGACAGAAAGACAAGGAAAGGGATACAGAGCACAAACCCACAGGGCCTTCTGGCATTTCTGGTCCTGACCAAAGCCATAATTCAGGCACAATCAGGAAAAGCAAGGATTAATTCATCTACTAATTCATTCTGGTCCTTCCACTTGGTGTGACAATAACACACACTCTCACCGCTCAGATCAAGATGCTGGACAGTCAGCGTCTGAATCAACTCCAGAAGGACTGAAGCGCGTGTGCCTGGACTGTACAGTGCAGTGTCCAGGCCTGGGCAATAAAATAATTACAACAATCTGAATCAAACTTGTTCTTGGTACCAATAGTGCACTTCTGTTTCATCGTATTATTTACACTTTTACATCCTGTCACTACTTTGGTATAGTTACTGGCTGGCAATGTGTATCTTTAGACAAAGAGGGAGCCAGAACAGCACAAACCAGTGGGACAGTTTTAAATTAACTAGACTGTTACTTTCAGTGCTGAATTTCATTCATTCATTCATTCATTCATTCATTCATTCGTTCATTTTGTGTAACCACTTAATCCTCACTAGTCTATCCCAGGGTCCACAGGTTTGAACCCCCAACCCTGCACCACCGTAGGAGCCAGTGTTGGATTTAAGATGAGAATTTGTGTAAAGCATCAAGAAGAGTTTTGGTTTGGTATGATGACCGAACTTATATACAAGGTGATATAAGGGCTTTATGTACAAAATCCAATTGAAATGTATCACATCATTAAACTACACTGGTTATTTTAGACAAATGTTTTGGGAAGCAGGCGATTATTGAGGAGTGTATTAATACACAGTCTTCTATCGCTGTTCTTCCAGATCACCCAGAACATAAGGAAAAGGAAAAGCTCAGAAATAAACCAGTAGACACTAATCAACCAAAGCCCTTCTGCCTCCTGATTGGGCAGCCATCATGTTGGCCAGGTTCACCTGCATTCAATTCCACTCAGCTTTCTCCAAACGTGTCACTCCTGTCATTTTCCCCCTGAAGTACTGTGTCATGTATACAGTAATCCCTCAGTTTTACGCGGATCAGGAGTCGGGGGATTCAGTCACACGCGGATGTTTTTTGAGAACCGAACTCATAGTTTTACGTGGGTATCCCCACAATAACACGGAAACTGCAAATAAAAGACTTTGAAGACTTTTACTTTGAAAAGAGGCGAATATGGGTTTAACTTTACATTTTCTTTAAGGGTAATGCATTAAACAGAGTTTAAAATGAAATTAATGTGTTCTGGGAGCATGTTTGTGGGCAGATTTAGGGTTTACACTATAAAAATAGGCATTTTTTAGGCATTGGTTTTTCCACTATACGCCACTGCTCTTGGAACGTAACCCCCGCAAAAGCGAGGGATTACTGTACATTCATTGTCGACAGTTATTGTGATAGTTTAACGAGTTGATAATAATAGTTCTTGCGAGAATCATCTTTTCATCATTGCTTCTACAACAACAGAATGAAATGCAAGAGTGTAGGTGGGCCTGCATTCCCAGGACTTCTAGACAACACACTGCTCCATCACCGCCACAGTTCTTGCGTGCTCCTTCATAATCCCAGTCACACCTCTGAACATCCACCCACTTCTACCTTTTCTCCAGCGCAGGATAGCCGAGCCATATCTTCAGACACAAAGCCAGAGTGATCTATCACAGTTAAGCCACTGAAAAGACACAATGAAAACAGACCTAAAGCTCAGCTCTGCAGCCGGGAAACACGCCTGGTCCGACGCTAGCAAAGCACCTTTTTGGCAGCGGTGCTGCAAAAATCACAGAGATAAAGCTGCGCGCCGGGCCAGTGTGGGGTTCAAAGCCAGAGTGGACAGAGGTAAAGTCCGTAAGAATGGAAAAAGACTTTAGTTATCTGTCGGGAGGAATTTAAATTTCATTGGAGAGAGGAGGAACGCGCTAGATAAGCGTTATCAGATCTGCGGAGGAATTCGATATTCCGAGTTTGACGTCATGGCGATTTGGCTCAGACTGCTCACGCATGAACTTACGAACTCGCACTTGCACATACACACATATGTGAGTGTGAGCTACGATATTTTACACATTCCAGTTTGCTCAGCCAACCTGGTGCACCAGTATTTTCTCCAGAACTTTGCTACAGGTTATGCCAGGAGCTTCTCCAAACAAACACACCTGCCACAAAGCACCCTGAAGCCCTTTCAGTAAATCTGCCGAGGCAAAGCTTCCAAAACTAGGCCGGGGGCGTAAGAGTAGGTACACAACAAAAGTCCTGTTCCCACAGAGTCCTCATCTCCTAACCCCAATTACCCCCACCTACGAAGCCCCAGAGATCCCTTCAATCCCGGCAATTAAAGGTGACACAGTACAAGACCCCACTATGATACCTTTGTCACACAAAAGAACACAGAAGGAACTCTCTACCCTCTTCATGAATCATGACACATGATTGGTCGATGGAGGCGGACGCTAGATTTACTCATAATCACAAACCCTAAAAGACCAAGACTTTAAACACCTAAACAGGACGTGTAGATGTAAACTGAATGGGGTGAGAAGGAGATAAAAACAAACAGGACAAGACAAATACATTTATTTACATTAGTTTCCCAAACTAAAGGTTGCAAGGGACCATTCCCTCAAGTTGTAATTAGTGGGAACTTGTTGATTCCCAGTTTTCTGACTTGGTACTGCCTCTGTAATCTGGTAACTTTCATGTTGGAAGAGGAAAGCTCATTTCAGTGCTCAGTGGTTGATTATTTCTATAAATGTAGCATTTAAGCGTACAGTCCTGCTAAGTGGGAGGCAGGGAGACCCCACAAATAAACCAGACTACTGAGATAATGTCTGCTTTTCCAAACATGTGCAATAATATATTTTGTGACTAGGACTTCACAAGTCAGGAATCAGGACAACCCACCCAAGCCCCTGAAGGCACCATCTTTCTCACACTCTCGTCATGGTATCACCGTCTGAACTGCTGGAGACCCTGTTCCAGTCCAGAGCACCTCTCTCGCACTGTACCCACTTTAGGACCCTGAAAATCCCTTCAAACAACACATTCTACTTTTCTGGTGAGAGGTTCTCTTTTCTTTCCCTCCATGGAAAACGAGACCCCCCATGAAGATGTCCTCTAACCCCAGCGAGTCTCACTTTCACTGGAGCGCTCTCCAGGGTGCTGGGGCCTGAGGCATTCCTGGACTACAGCTCTGGGGAGCCATTAGGGGGTTTGTGAGGGTCTGATTCAGGCCCAAGGGTTGGGCCATGGCACCCCAAGGTCAGTCCTGGGACAGGAGCTTTGTTAAGCTTCAGCAGTTCCAAGGAATGGGGCTTCACTTAATACTGTCAGATGCTTGGACCCCGCTCTGAGCCCAGATCAGATTAAGCCCAGGGTAAGAATTTACAGTTCTCCTCTTCCTCCCTTCTCATTTCTCTATTCTCCGCTCTCCCTCACCTTTTCCCTTCTGTCCCTCGCTCTCTCGCTCCTTCCCGGAGGCTTGTATAACCAGTGCTGTTTAGGGTCGCGCACAGAAGAGTGAAAGGTTGGACAAACACTCGAGCTGGAAGGCCAAAGAGGGGGCGTTTTGTTCCCTTATCTGAGTGATCAGAGAATGTGCCCTCTCCAGGGAGAGGAAGAATGTGTGTCTAACAGGCTCTGGCCTCAATAGCCACAGCTATTTCAACCCCAGTGTGGGGAGAGGCCTGAAATTGGCACCCATTGTCTTTTGCTGACACACACATAAAAAGCCAAAGAAAGACCACTCTATCTCCGCCTTAGTGCCTCAGTTTCCAGGCGATAGCGTGGCTCAGGCCCAGTGTGCCTCTTAAACTGGTATTAGCCGGGATTCGACTGCGCTTCAGACAAAAGTCCGTTAGTCCTTTCCAACAAAAGACGTGAGAAGCCAGGCGTGACTCTGCATTCAGGTGGACAGACATCTGAGTGCAGTCTATGGGACGGAAATCGGAGCAGTGGGTCCACATCTCACGGCACTTGATTCCAATGCACTGTTAACACACTGTACATGACAAAACCGATGTTGAGACATTTCCATTCCCTGAAGAGACACGATTTCCCAGCATGCAGACCTTCATATTGCCTTTTTCTCAGATATATTTCCTGAACCAACAATGACAGAAGATCTGAATTGTCTCCTCAGGAGATGAAAACAGTATTCCATCCATATCCTGACATCAGGTTGGTCATGTAGCAGTGATTTCTATAATCAATTCATTAACCAAACTATCATCCTTCGGCTCCTTTTCCTAAAACTCAGGCTAGACCTGGGTGTGTACTTAGGAAGAACCTGGTGGATGTGTTTTTGACGCTCAGCACCTCTAGAGGGTCGATACAACCATGTGCCGCCGTGTGGAAACCCGGTGTTTACGCTTTAAGACGAATGTTCCCGAGAACCAAATCAAAGATTTTTTCTTCTGAGCACATGCGCAAATTTTAACTGTGGAAAACGAAAGGGCTTTTATATGCAGCCCTCGCAGGTTCCATGAGACGATGCTGGGCACCTCACTGAACAGTAGGTTTGTAGGTGTAGGTCCGAAGACCTTTAGACTGCGGTCAACTGGTGCAGAAATTTGGCCAAAAGTGGTGCAAAAAAACAACAGACGCCTCACTGCCCCCTACATGTCCTGGATCCGGGTGTGTCATGTGTTGTGTGTTATTAACCTGCGGTTTACAAAAGCAAACAATGCTCAGAATAACAAGATCAACATTTGGTCACAATCAACTTTGTTGACGAACTGCTGCAGGTCTGATCTTGGTCTTTTCTCTCATCAGCGTTGGAGAGACGAGGTTTCCTGGTGAATTCCAGAGTGAATCTGAAATACTTCCAGGCTGCTGAGACTGACGGGAGGCGATGGGTCAGGCGGGACGGAGCGCGGGGAGGCGGCACTGAAGGAGTGTCTCTGGGCTGTTCCACTGTAACGGGAGGTGATGGGTCAGGCGGGACGGAGCGCGGGGAGGAGGAGGCAATGAAGGAGCGTCTCTGGGCTGTTCCAGTGTAGAGGGAGGTGATGGGTCAGG
>JBBPCY010000136.1:231676-242292 GCA_037974405.1 Brachyalestes nurse
TGATTGGACGGGCGGGTCTGAGGGTGTCTGCTCTGTGATTGGACGGGCGGGTCTGAGGGTGTCTGCTCTGTGATTGGTCAGATCTGCTGCACCTGCGGGACCGTAACGTGGAGGACCTGTCCGGAGGAGAGCTGCAGAGGTTCGCCTGCGCAGTCGTGTGCATCCAGAGAGCGGACATGTTAGTCCCTTTATCTTTTTCATATGAGTTTTCCACTCCCCTTCTCAGTCTTGTCCTGCTTTATCTTTTTCCTCTTTTCATCTTTGACGGTTCTAAAGCGTAAATTGATCTGCAGGTTTGGTCTGTAGTTGTGTTGACGTTTCTCTCTCCTCGCAGTTTCATGTTTGATGAGCCGTCCAGTTATCTCGACGTGAAGCAGAGACTGAGAGCTGCCATCACCATCCGGTCCCTCATTTCACCGGACAGGTCGGTGTATTTCTCTGTACTCCCAAATTACTGCCAGAAGGTGGCGGTAATGCGTCAGAAGATCTTCAGAGGATTGTCAAATAGTTCCTTAATACGAAGACCAGAGTAATTTTTTGCTTGAAAAGCCCATCCCTTGTTGGCTCCTCCCTTTAAACTTTAATTTATGGGTCTACTATTGTTAGTAAAGTGAGACTAAGAAGCTACAAAATACTGAAAAATAATCATAGTTTTTATTTGATCAGATTGTTTGATCTGTCTCTGTCTGTCTGTCTCTCTCTCTCTGTCTCTGTAGGTATATCATCGTGGTGGAGCATGATCTGAGTGTTCTGGATTATCTGTCTGACTTTATCTGCTGTCTGTATGGCGTGCCGAGCGCTTATGGAGTCGTCACCATGCCCTTCAGCGTTCGAGAAGGTGATTAACGCCCAGCATTAACAGCCAGAGATACGAATCCACAGGGTCTCGCCTTCTCACTCCTCCCCCTCCTCCCCCCGCAGGGATCAACATTTTCCTGGACGGCTACGTCCCGACGGAGAACCTGCGTTTCCGGGAGACCTCCCTGGTGTTTAAGGTGGCGGAGACGGCCGCGGAGGAGGAGGTGAAGAAGATGTGCCGTTACCAGTACCCCAACATGACCAAGCGCATGGGAGACTTCACCCTCACCATCACCGAGGGGGAGTTCACCGACTCCGAGATCATGGTCATGCTCGGGGAGAACGGTGAGGGCCAGCGCAGGATCAGAGACGGAGTGTGTGAGTCAGATCAGAGAATTACAGCAGAATCTGTTTCTCTCTGCAGGAACTGGGAAGACCACCTTTATCAGAATGCTGGCAGGAGGCCTCAAACCCGATGGAGGAGGTAACGTTTCCCCTACACACACACACACACACACACACACACACACACACACACACACACCCAAACGCCTCGGGCATTTGGATAAGATAAGAGAACACGGAGCGTTGCTGAAGTGGTTTGTGTGTTTGTAGGTGAAGTTCCGATCCTGAACGTGAGCTACAAACCTCAGAAGATCAGTCCCAAGTTTAAAGTGAGTCTGACCTCAGCACAGTTCCCTCGGAAACCCCACCATCTGTCTTTTGTGTGGTTGTGACTCATTGCTCATTATTATCCTGACTATCTACTTACTGACTTACTGACTTACTGACTGACTTATTTATTTATTTATTTATTTATTTATTTATGATGCACCAAAATGATTTTTTTAGACCGAAAACCGAAAGAAATTATTAAAAGAATACGTTTCTTACAAAACTGAGAATATTTATTTAGCATTCAAACAATGCACAATATAAAATAACATTTCTAATTCACCAAATGAAGCAGGGGTAGCCAGGAACACAGCGCCAGGGAGCAGGGAACATCAGAGACTCAAAGTCTTTGTGGACGCATCCCCTCTAAGAGTTTCGGCATTCCACGCTTTACAAACAGCTTTCTGTGGGTCTTAGATATATTGAAATGCACCCACAGGGCAGACATGCGGACTCTGATCTAATCTGGCAGGTCCGCGCTGCGCTTGCGTCATCACTGCATCATCACTGTTTCTGTCACGTTAAAAAAATATTTCGGCCGAAACCAAAAAATGCATTTTTTGCGATTTTCAGTGGCCGAATCTTCGGTGCATCCCTAATATAAATAAATATATATCTCAGACGGACAGAGAGAGAATTAGACATAGTGGATAAACGACTCTCCTCTTTCCTTCATCACTTTATTCAAGCATCTCTAGGTGTGTCCTCATATTACCTTTCTCTGTGTGTGTGTGTTTTTAGGGCAGCGTTCGTGCTTTGCTGCATGAGAAGATCAGAGATGCGTACACACACCCCCAGTTCGTGACGGATGTCATGAAGCCCATGCAGATAGAAAGCATCATTGACCAGGATGTGAGTTGCCATGACAACTAGCACACAAACCCAAACACAGTCCCTGCCAGTCACTGGTTTCCTGTGTATCACGCTGTGGTTTTCTGTGTGTGTGTGTAGGTTCAGAACCTGTCTGGAGGAGAGCTGCAGCGAGTCGCTCTGGCTCTGTGTTTGGGGAAGCCGGCTGATGTTTATCTGATTGACGAGCCGTCGGCCTACCTGGACTCAGAGCAGCGTCTGATGGCAGCCAGAGTCATCAAACGGTAACAAACATTACAGGAAGTGTGAAACTCTCAAATACATTACTGCATATACACATGGGTACATGGGTGTATAGATGTGATGTATATGTACACACACATGTGTGTGTGTGTGTGTGTGTGTGTGTGTGTGTGTGTGTATATAATGTATATGTATGTGTGTGTATACACTCCTGCCTGTGTTATGTATGTTGTGTACATACATATGAATCTGTGTGATACACACAAGAAGGTGTACAGATACAGTTTATACAGATACATGCGTGTGTCTTTTTTGGGTGTAAAAACAGCTTTATTGGAAACTCACTAGGATGATAAAACCTTGATTTAGGATTTTTTTCCTGTTGTGGTTCTTTATGGCTCACGGTCCTCACAGCTTATGACTAAAGAATCTCCTGCTGCTGTTCCTCACAGATTCATTCTTCATGCCAAGAAAACGGCGTTTGTTGTGGAGCACGACTTCATCATGGCCACCTACCTGGCGGACCGAGTGATCGTGTTCGACGGCGTTCCCTCAAAGAACACTTCGGCCAACACGTAGGAAACTCCTCCTGCTTTCTTTAATTTTAGGATAAAGCAACAGGCCGAGAGGCTGCGTCTCCTGCTCGAGAAATGTGTAGAATACCAAAGTGACTGTAGTGTTTAGTGGCATTCTGAAGGCCGAACCATTAGCAGCAAACGGGTAACAAATACGGGAATTGAGTTACAATGTACTGAGTTACGGTCTTAGCATCTCTGTGGAGATTAATAAATATAAGCGTTTTCCACAATAAAAGCATTAATCCTGATTGCTGGATCAGTGCACTGCAGACTGATTAGTGTAAATATTGCTTGATTGTGTTGAACAGGCCCCAGACTCTGCTGGCTGGTATGAACAAGTTCTTGGCGCAGCTGGAGATCACGTTCAGGAGAGACCCCAACAACTTCAGACCAAGAATCAACAAGCTGAACTCCATTAAGGTAAGAACGCAGGCTCTGGCGGCATCAGGGCGGCTGTTTTGAATGCAGAGAAAGAATTTCACACTGTTGGGTGTTTAGGTAAGACAAACGGTCACTTTACACTTTTAAAGTAATTTTTTTTAAAAATATTTTGCATTTGTTATTGCACCGCCTCTCTTTTAGACCAATGTATTTACATTAGGCCTCACCTGAGAAACCATGGTAACCACCTAGCAATACCATAGCAACCGCTGTAGTTACCGTATCAGCAGGCTAGCAACACCTTAACAGCCACCCATGATGCCAAGACAGCAGAAAAGAGTTTTGCTAAGGTTCTGTTCAGAAATGTATTCATTGATTATCTTCTCATTCTCTCTATCAGGACGTGGAACAAAAGAAGAGCGGCAACTACTTCTTCCTAGACGACTGAAACTGAAGGGTCCAATGAAAAAATAAAAATAAAAAAAAATTTTTAAAAATGTAAAATTCCCTACAGTGACCTCATCCAAGAAGATGAAGTACTGGGGCGGTTTACTTTACACTGACTGCATCAGCTCTACCGTTCAGAACCAGAGGGTTCAGTTCCAGAAACTCAGAACAGTCGTCCTCTGCCCCGCCCTCTTCACGCCGGCGCAGGTCCTCCGAGTCTGGAGGCACAGGGAGGTTCCGGCTGCTTGGTACTGAAGAGGCCGAGGGAGAGAACGCTGTTAAAGAATTCAGGGACCTAGAAAGACTTCGGTTTCTGGGTGACCAATCACTAGAAGTTTGGATGTTTTTAATGGTCACAAAGTGCTCTGATGGAGAGAAACATGCCAAACACCTGTATATTTTGAATAAATATTTTAATCATTATACCATGTAATACATCTTATTAAATAACCAGTTTCTCAAGAGTCTAAAGTGTTTGTTCCTGATTCATTACATAGTTTGGCATCACTGCTCCTGGTTGAAGCTCACAGGTTTGAGTCGTAACGTCAGATACAGAGTTAACCATTATTCTGTTACCAAACACCACAGTTTGAGGTCAAAGTGACTGTTCAAGGTGCCTGTTAGCTCTAAATGAAGCACTGAGGTAACATAAGATTCAGCTCCACTATTGGCCTTTTAGCTCCAGATCAGTTATTTTCAGGGAAATTATATAAATACGCTCTAGATTATAGCTACAGCTCTTGATATAAAGTATCGTCTCAATAGTTAAAAATGTTTTATGTGGGGAGAGAAAAATCAGACAAAAAGGAAAGAATGTTTTTGCATTTATTAAAATTCCATATCAAAATTGCATCCTAAGGTCTTTGGTTTCTGGAACAATGGTAGGCACTCAAGTAACAGAATACACAAATTTAAGTAGGACAGTTTTTCATTTCTATACCAGAGCCCACGTGAAAGAAAATGTGTCAACAGTATTAGTGACACACAAAAGGTGCAACTTTTTAGAGAAATAAAAGAAAGACGGCTGAAGGAACAGCTAAGGCACAACTGCAGGACTAACTGGGGCTCTGCAGGCTGCCAGGTCCTCCCAGTACCGAAACTCTCGGAGTCCTGACCAGCCTGTCGTTAGTGTCAAACTGCCCTGTAGAGCAAGGCAACTGTGTATATATGCAGAGTAGCAGGGTTTCATCTCCAGCAGTGAGAAACGAAGCCCCAGAGCAGGAGTCGCCTGTCTTCGGACGTTAATCTAGAAAATCACACAAACGAGTCCACTCAGTCTTCCAAAGACTGATTAGTTACGATGTGCTCCTGTTTGGTTAGAACAGTCACAAAGGCCCCGTGTTGTTGAGTTCGGTGACCCTGCGTTGGTAAAAATCTATGATCCAGGAATTCTTCGTAATCCAGAAGTGCCTCAGATTCTCCTGACAGCATGAAGGAGGTACCTGTCTGCAGAGAAAACTCCTGCATCAAACACCTGCTAAGTACAGAAATTACTTTCTACAGAACAGCCTCTGTTCTGAAACATTCCCGTTTGTACGTGGAGAAAGATCTCGGAATTCTACAGCATTTATATTCAGTAACTAAAGTCGGAGAACTGCGTTCCATCTACATGGAACAGGACAGCAGGCAGCCCATTTACAGCAAAGACAGGCGAGCGGTAAACAAAAACAAGGCAGATCCTCGTCTATAATCCAGTCCTGATGGAGGTTGAATACATTCGTGCCAGCAGTGAGATTTCGCACCGTGTCCCGGAGGTCAGTGCTGTCCAGAAAGTGCTCAAGTCCACGTCTTCAGTGCACAGAGAAGGAACGAGGCCGCCGCCTTCGCTTTCAAACTTTTATTACAAACGAAAAACATGCAAACGTATGTACAGGGTGGAGGGTGTGAACACAGCAGAGGAAAACTCACATTGAAAATAGAAAAAAAGAATAAACAAATAATTCATCTGATTTAAAAACAGACAACACCTCACCAGTTTAAGAAAATTAAAAGTAAATCTAACAGAATTGTGCGCATCAGGTTTCGGCTGCGGGTGCAAACTGGCCGCTTGCGTATCCCACCTCCCTGGCGTTAGAGTGCTGACCGTAGCCCCGCCCCCTTCCCCTCCCGTATCCTCTGTTGTAAAACGGCTGGGTGGCCGGTTTGCCCCGCCCAGCGTAATCTCTCCGGCCTCTTGAGCTCCGCCCCCTGAATGCTCCTCCTCTGTCTTCTTGGCCCCGCCTCCCTCCTGCCTTGAAAGATCGATTGTAGTAGGACCGCCCACTTCTCAGATCTGTATCGCCATACTCCGCCTCCTCTGGGTGCCACTGTTCAGTAGGTGGGTTTGACTGGACAGGCGGGCCCAGGCCTAAGGAAGCTCCGCCCTGAAAGCTCATAGTGTTTTCTCTTTTGTTTTCAGCAGCTAACAAGGTCGATATGACTTCTTCGCTCGGTGCACTGCCAAACGAGACCATCTGAACAACTGGGCTCGCGCCGCCCCCCCGCTGCAGCTCCACAGCAACGGGGAACGCCGCAGGCTTGGTGCCCCCGCACTGCAGCTGGCTTCCGGGTACGCGAACAGGCTTTTCCATCTGTGGAGTCGAGGACCTCTGGCCGTCCCCTTCGCCGCGGTCCATACCGGGCACCATGGAGATATCCAGCCCTCGATGCTGGGACAAGGGGACTGGGGGCAGCTGGTGCCCCCCCGAATAAGGCTGCCCACTCTGGGCCGGACAGGGAGGGGCGGAATATTGACTGGCAGGGGAAGCAGAGTAGATTCCAGCGTAGAGGTTTGGAGGGAGACCAGACCACGGCTGAGGAGGCATGTGCACAGGCACAGAATGACGGTGGCCACCGTAACCCCCAGCTTCCACCGGATGAGGACCAGGGACCACATTTCGCATCTCATAATGTCCAACAGGGCCCCCGCACGGTCCGATTGGCGGCCGAACGTGGGAGTGGTGAGGGAGGGAGCTCAAGGGAAGCATGGAGGGTGGGTTGTCTGGTTGCCAGAGTGAATTGTAGGGATTAGAGGAGGCTGCAGGCGGAGGGACTTTAAGATGCATCTGGTAGGCATGGATCAGCGGTGCCAGGTACGTGAACGGAGTCACCATCTGGTAAGTGAAGGCCTTTAATGGGGACAAAATAAAACACAAAGCTCAGGTTATGATGAACCACTTCCTTGACTGTCAGTTTACTTGATGCATTAACCTTACACTTAAAGATCATACAGCTCAGCCCAAGATCAAATTTACTGACAATTAATAATAACTTCCATAGGAATAACCACTAGAATTCATAATCCTGAATAAACTCTGTACCAGTGTAGCAAGTTACATATTTTTCGAAAGATGCGGATACTGATGTAAAGCATTAAAAGGAGCAAACAAACCACAATCAGCCAATTGTTGAACTTTCTTTTGGTCTCTAAATCTAAGACCTTAGCCTGTGTCAACCCCTCTGGCACAATCAAAACAGCCCCATATTCACTTTTCAATTCATTGATGAATATTCCAATTATTGATTAGCTCCTCATCGACCCTGCCCTTAGGTTTAAAATGACCGATATTGATCATTTTTGGTTTGAATTTAAATCTACTCATTATAATTTTATACACATACAAATCAAGCCTTACCCTAACTCCAAGGTTAAAGAAGAATCTGAGGACACTCGTATCTGAAAGCAAAAGATAAAAACCAACAAAATGTTTTCTGGCATCAAAAGTAAAAAATATTCAAAGGAAGAGAATTTTAGAATCTTAATGATAATTTAACACATTTTATTGAACATAACTTAATTCAGCAGAACCGACGGGAGGCCTGGAGGCCTGTACCTTTGGGCAGGTCTTCTCCAGAGCGGTGGAGGGATGAGGGTGGCACCGGTTCCGTCTCGTCTTTGTCGTTCTGGGGAAATCCGGGGTAAAGCGGATCCTGGTACAGGTGGGAAAGTGATGCCAGGGGGAAAGTGTGCGAGGGGTGCGGTGCCAGGCCACGGGGCAGAACACCGGGTACCGCAGAAGGACCGACGCCTGCGGGAACATACACCGTCACCCTGACATTCACTTAAAGACCTCTCACCGTACCGGTGAAGTATAGACTTCTGTATAAAGGGCTTTACATTACTATTCCAGCTCTTATTTTTAATTAAAAATTATTGATAAGAGAATTCCTGAATGACAAAACCTATGACTTCTAGCTGGTTATGTTCGGGGTGTGGGTGGAGTAACTGGTGTAAATTACAATTTTCATCAAACTATCTATTTAAAAGAACCATTCTCTTGTTCTTCAGAGTATATGGACTATCTGAGAGGCCTTCTAGGTGACAATCACTTGATCACTTGAGATTATTAGATTACAGAATATCTGAACGGTCACCATCCAACTCCAGTGCAAAACTGAAGAAAGCCACTTCTGACCCGGTTTTTATAATTGAGAGATGTAACTGGTGTTAATTAGATTTTTTACCAAAACATCCCTTTAGTAAACCCATCCTCTTACTCCTGAAAGTATCGGAGAGGCTACACTTCTAAAGAAGCAGAGAAGGCCGCGTACCTGCAACAGGTGAGGCTGCAGGCTCATATGGGCGTGGCTCTGAGGGATGAGAGTAGGGCGGAGTGGGGGTAGAAGAAACGGCAGTGGGCGGAGTCAGCAGGGGGGCAGGTGTGGGTGAAGGGCTCATGTAAGAGTGGTAAGGAGGCATCATGGGGAAAGTACCCAGGTGAAACGGGGCAAGAGGGGAGGAAAGCTGGGGAGTTGGGGCAGTGGATACGCTTCCGTGGGCAGGAGGAGTCATGGAGTGCGGGGAATGAGCGGGTGGGTTCTGGGCAGGGGCAGAAACCAGGGCAGGAGGGGTACTAGAGGCACCAGGATACTCGCCTGGACGAGGAGCCGCTTGGGGAGGCACTTCACGGTCTGAAACTGACAAAGGGAGGGTAATATGGGAGGAGGGAAGGGAGGGTACCGTAGCAGGTGTGGTTATAGGGGCAGTCAGAGATGGAACAGGGGTAAGTTCAGGACCCTGGGTGGGAGCTGAGGTAGTCTGGGAAAGGACAGGGGCAGTTTGAGAGTGGGCCAGGGTATTTAAAGTGGAAGGGGCAGATAATGGGGTAGTGTTAGGTGAAGGTGAGCTCAGACGTACAGAAGTGGTTTGAGACACGACTGGAGAAGGAGCAGTGGTAGTGGTGGGTGCTGGGGCAGCTTGGGATGGGGCAGGTTTAGAAACAGGGGCAGGTGGAACTGCTGAAGGCACTGGGGCGGTTTGAGGAGAGGAACTAGTGGTCAGAATTGAGGACAGTGTTGTAGAAACAGACTCACTAGCCCTCGGGGCAGTTTGGGACTGGGTAGGGGTATTTTGAGGGGCGGCTGGAGTTCGGGCTGATCCAGGGGGAGGTGCTGACGCAGCAGGGGCAGTCTGAGACTGGACTGGAGTAGTTTCAGCAGACGCTGGGGGTAACAGTGACGGGACAGGGGCAGATGGAGCAGGGGCAGGCGGAGCGGAGGAGGCTTTGGCAGCTTTAGGAGGTGAAGCAGACGGAGGAGAAGGGCTGGACTTCTCTTTAATGGGAGGAGAAGTTCTTTGCTCTTGAACCAGAGAGCCTTTCTTCTGGAGGACAGTATAAAACCACAAAAGAGTTAAAGTTCAGTTTATGTAGGAAGAACACAGGAGTTCTTTTTTCTTTTTTTTCAGTTTTATTTTCCTAATAAAAGTGGTACTACTAACACTGTACTCTCTACATTCTGGGGGGAAAAATCAAACACAAACAATTCAATATGATTGTACACCTGTGCAATAATAAAGTTATTTTATTTATTCAATAATGTCTTACAGCAGCACAACAGCTACATTTATATTGTAAAGAATGTAAATAGAAGGACACTGACTCTTATTGAGACCTTTTGCTACGTTACTGCAATTATCACCAGATGTACATGTTTATATGCCTCAACCAACCAGGCTGCAGTTACCAGGAAGTACTACCAGTCATGGACATGCAGTTCTGATAGAAAGAAGTTAGGTGTGAAACTCACTCCATGTTTTCCTCGGTTCTGCTCAGGCTTCTGAGGCGGCTCTTTAGTTTCTGAAACGAACACAAACTGCTCATGAACCTTAAATCATCTTCATCTTCCATTACAGCAAACCAAACCCGACACGGAGCTCTTAACTCTCACCAGGGAAAGAAAGAAAGAAAGAAAACTGGTCTCAGGATTACCATAATGAACCAAGAATAAATTATTTGGTCTAAATTTAAAACACCATCATTCCTTCACAACTGCAGTTCCTCACCGTGGTCAGCCTTCCTCCGCGAGCCTTTCCTCTCTGCTCTTCTGGTGCCCTCTCCAGCCGCTGCTGCCTGTACGTAAAATAAAGTAAAAGTAAAGCAGCCCCTTATAGTCACACGTGAACACGGCACACAGTGTAAGCAGTTCTCTCTCTATTTAACCCATTTAACCCACTCACAAAGTGAAGCAGGGGCTGCCACCAACAAGGGGGCGCCCCATTAGCCGTCTGTTACCGTCTCATGTGACCTGCAGCAGTCATGCTACCACAGGCACTAACGTCTACCTTTCAGTACAATACATGCAATACTGTGTACACATCTTGATCCCCTCATTTCTTCATATTCTGCTCTGAATCTCCTTGTTGGTGTAAAAGTCCTATTTCCTGTCAGACTGTCTGATCTGTGTCACACTGAGGAGATTAAATGA
>JBBPCY010000136.1:318280-336677 GCA_037974405.1 Brachyalestes nurse
GTGTATTGTAGTGTAAAAGTAGTGTAGTGTGCACTTTTATTTTAAAAGTACTGCTATGTGAACAAAAGTGCAAACACTTTTTGACAGCAGTATTCCCTTTACGCAGTTGCAGTTAAAATATTTCTTGTAAATCGCAACTTAAACAGTAATGGAATCAAATCAATTATAAAACCATAGCTATCCGCCACTGCAAGGGCATTCACGTTTGATCTCGTTTGTTATAGAAAAACAAGAAAATTTAGCAAAACAGTTTTACATACTCACCTACTACTTGTACAGTGTTCCCCGCAAAGTCGCGGTTCAACATTTGTGATATTCTTCTTAGAACTAATAATTGTTTGCGGAAACTCCCATAAATTTGCAGAAACCTCGAATATCCGCCACATTTTTTTCTTTTTTCATGCCAATATATATTTTTTCATGCATTTTAGTGCTAAAATATTAAGGAAAATATCATGTACTAATTTTGTAACATAATAATAATAATAATAATACATTTTATTTATAAGCGCCTTTCACGACTCTCAAGGTCACTTTACAGAAGTAATCGAGAAATAAAAGTTAAAGAATAGATTAAGAATCATTTTTAAGAGTAAACTATATTACAAAGAAATGCTTTAAGTCCTTTTTTTTCTTTAAAGCAGACAGTGAATTGTGTTCTCCTCAGATGTTCAGGGAGGGCGTTCCACATTGGGGACCTTAAGCGTAGTTAGTTTAAGCTGCTTTCTGCGGGTACTGCAGGCCAGCTGAATATCTTTAGGCATTATGATGACTCTCTTGCTGCGGATGGCACACAGGTTCGTGTCCTCGAACAGATTCACCAAGTAAACCTCGCTGAACAGACCCACAAAGCGAAACCTCGCTGGGTTTCTGCAGGGCCATGAAGCGCAGAGCTCTGGAAGCGGAGGTCAGTCATAAAATCCTGAGTGATCTCACGCACCAGGCGCTGGAAGGGTAGCTTGCGGATCAACAGCTCCGTGGATTTTTGGTAACGGCGGATCTCTCTTGGAGCCACGGTGCCGGGTCGGTGCGGTTCTTCGCGCCGCCGGTGGCCGGAGCGCTCTTGCGAGCCGCCTTCATGGCCAGTTGCGACCTGAACGCCTTACCACCAGTGGATTTGCGGGCGGCCTGCTTTCTTCTTGTCATACTCGCAAAGTGAGATGGTGTTTGCCACAAGACAAAATAGCGAAAATAATAGTAAAGTATGTAGACTATACAATACTGTGTGTTGATCTGATGAATATTTACATTAAATCATAACATTTTTTAAAAATGCCAAATAAAAAACATGCTAGACGGAGTAGTGTCAATCTCGCCAGCGTCCCCCTAACCTTGCAACCTATATAAATATTAATGTAAATATCTCTGGCAGATACAGTCCAGCATTGCCGCATCAGAACAGTTTTCCAGTGTCCTCGTGTTTTTTGTTTTGTTCTTCTTAAAGGCTTTTTTTACCACATCACAAATTCGCCATTTTTCACAATTCCGAGCGTGCTCTTGGTAAGTAACCCCGTGAATTTGGGGGGTCCACCGTATTAGTGTTTTGTGTATATGTACTTTAACCGCACAAGTACAAGCTATCACAACTTACACAACAGACCTATATGCCTATATTTTTGTGGATCTGTCACTATTTAGTCCTTTACTGTAATAGCCTGATAGCTCTGTTATTATAAGTAAAGATGAGTGAATAGGTAATAAAAATCTCACACACAACAATATCAAACTGAAAAATGAAAACAAAATCAAATCTATGTAGTATGAGAAAGCAAATATCCTTGTGAAAAATGACTTAAAGGTTCTGCTGCTAATGTTTAGGTGCCAGATACCAGAGAGATCTTGTGGAGTCCATGCTTTGATGAGTAAGAGCTATTTTGACTGCAGGAGGAGGACCTACACAGTATTAGGCAGGTGGTTTTAATGTTATTGCTGATCAAGTAATGGCTAGCAATAAAATAACTTCATGCCTGAAGCTGCCTGTATTTACTTTTAAGGCAATAGAGGGTGGAACAAGAAGTTTAAAACATCTGGAGCTTTAATAAGCATACTTGGAAGATAATACAAGTGTATTTTCCCTCACACATGATTTTAGTGAACAGTCTTTTCTTAGGCTAAAAGGACTGCAATCAAAGATATATTTTTCCATATATTTTCTGTGTTACATTTGACAAATAACCACAGAGATATGTTTTAATGACCTTTTTTTATCCATCTTTACTAAAGGTACTAGGGCTGTAACGGTACATGTATTCGTACCGAACTGTCCATACATGGGTCACAGTTCGGTACATGATGTCCTAGGATGTGTTTACTGGTTAATACACTATTTAAAATAAACAAAAACAAACCAAGCCTCAGTCGTTAGAACTTTTTGTTACTTAACTTTGCTGTATCGTGAACTGTACAGAACCGTGATGTCAGAACTATAGTGTGAACCAAACCGTAACCTTTCTGAACCGTTACACCTCTAAAAGGTACCAATAATTATGGATCTGACTGTGCATACATGAGAAGTAGCCTTCTTCTGAGCTACGTTGCTTTAATGATCTGCTAGAGTAAGATCATACGCGGTTCTGGACGGGGGCCGGCGTGGTCCAGGGCCCCTGTAGAATTGCTCCTGGCCCCTGTTATGGCCTGTGCACTGAACAGCCAATGGTTTAAATATTAATTTCTTATTGCGACATGCGCTGGCTCGAGGAACGGAACTAACTCTACGTGTTTTCTAGACGGACTGCTTAAAGCGCTACACACACACGCTGTTATCTGCAACCTGATGACCAGCAGCGCAAATTATAAAAAAGAATTTGAGACCACTAACTGTATGTGAATTTCTTTTTTCTTACTACAGTGAGATGATGAGTGTGATTTAAAAAGTTTGATTTCATGCTGTGAAAAAGAACTGTAATGAAAATAAATGAAAATATAGAAAATAAAATATAAAATATTGACCTGTTTTGCCGTTATATGCGCCCCCCTAAAAACACACTTTTTTTTAAGGGGGTGCCACCTCGGCCCCCTGATAATTTTGGTCTAGAACTGCCACTAAGTAAGATACCTGTAAGAAATAGCTCCATACTTGTATTTGTACACTTGAGAGAGTGTTTGTTCAGAATATCCTTCTTTTGTTCTTTAATGTTTCAATTTTAATCCATAGATTAAAATCCACTTGTGAGTACACCTGTACCATGGTCACTTCTTTTCCAGCTCTGAATATAATCATGTAGATATTTTGAGCAACACCCTTATTTTAAAAAGCTACACCATTATTTTAAACAGAAGCAGCAGTTTTCCATGAGTTTGCCCTTTATTAAGCCTTTGATATGTACCAGTTCCAACTATGTTACCACAATTTGTATATTCCTCTAAAACTGGTCAGGTTCAGCGACTGGACTGAGAATGAGAGTCTTTAATAGTTTCTCAGGAAGCCTGGAGAACTGTTCCTCAAGACCACATTAAAATACAAGAAAGGCTCGATCTCTGGAAGCAATTTATGAAGATATGAGGGGTGGCTGAAGACTTTTGCATAGTACTGTAGATACCTTTGAGGAATGTATAGCAGATATAACAGGTAGAAATTACAAACATGACATTTCAGAAGGGTCAACATAGTCTCAGTATGCTAGAAATGATTGTGAAAAATGTTGCACACTTATAGTAAAAGCACAAATGCAACATTAATCTTAAAGGAAGAGTTTTTGCAAATTTTGCTAAAGAATACTATTGCCTCACAAATATATGGAACAAGATTATTATTAGGCTTTAAGTAAAGAGCTTCTCAGAGTGGAAGTGAAAAAGACTGAGAAAGCTTAAAATCCCCTTCAGTGAAATTAATTAAAAGTTTTTGGTCAAAAAGAAGCTAATTGAGATTTTAAGCTATCTAATGGAAGAAAGTGTAGGGTATACAAAGCATGAAGGTATTTGATTGAACAGCTATATCTCTTTTAAATACAAGCTACATTTTTCCTTTTTTTGATGAGGTTGAATTTGTCACTAACACAGCGCTAATTAAACTAAAGACTTTGCAGTAGTTGGACTAGTATATTATTTAAGATTTAATCAAAAACAACTATTACTAATGTTCTGCTGTGGTTTACTGTGGACTGTGTCTCTTTTTGTTTGTTTTTCGTTTAGTTTTTTTTACTGTAGAATCCACAGTGTACTCAGTGAAAAGAGTGAATTTAAAACTCCATTAAGCAAATGTGCTCATGAAACTAAGTGGCCACCTCCCCCATAACCATCATGCAGTTTTCCATAAATATATCCATTGAATAGATTTGCCCTAAATAATGAAGTAATTCCCTAGAACAGGGGATTAATTTTTGTCTTCCCATAACTACATTCTACATAAGATTATTGCAAAATGGTGTCTGGAAGGGAAAAGTGAAATCAAGTCATGTTGCTCTCAGTGTCATCGCTGACACAGTTGCATACAGTAATGCTTTGGTGATTTGACTCCTGGCAGGTAAGACAAAAAAATAGTCAGGTAGGTGCTTGTTACTGAACTAATGACCCAAGTTTGAACTGAGACTAACTTGTTAACCAAGCACAACCTGAAGCAATAACTACTCTTGCACACACCCCTCTCCCCTTTGTTTTTCCAGAAACAGGATGATGATGATGATGAAGATGACATTGAAACAGGGATGACTGGGGATGAGAAAGAGGAGGAAGAGCCCAAAGAGAAAGAGAAGCTTGGCAAATTACAGTTCTCTTTGGATTATGACTTTTCTGACAACAAGGTCAGATTATTTTTTATTTATGTTCAAAATATTTATGCTATCACAACTTTAAACCATTCATTAAAACAAACTGTACTGGGTACATCACTGTATCTAACCTGCCATCTGTTATTTATGTCTGTATACATCAACACCAAACTAGTAAGTGCAGTCTGTTCTGTACATTTGCACACATCTGATCTTGTTTACATGTTTGTTTACATTGTTTACTCTTGTATATTTTTTCTACAGATGTTTTTATTACTTAGTTCTGGCTTTTCATTTTCTCTTTAATTCATTGTATTGCACAACCTCACAGACATTTCAGGGCCGCATTTCACTACACGTTGTATGTGTAACTGTGTAGGGGACAAATAACAAATCTTGAATCTTGAATCAAGTATTGAATATTGACAGTCTTGAAAATACTGGTAAACAAATCAGCATTCTCTATAGTGATGTTAAACTTTATTAACAATGATTCTCTATTTTTCATTTATAGCTGACAGTAGGCATTCTGCAAGCTGCAGATCTTCTCTCCATGGACAGTGGAGGCACCTCGGACCCCTATGTCAAGGTGTTCATACTCCCTGACAAGAAGAAAAAGTATGATACCAAAGTGCACAAGAAGACCCTAAATCCTGTCTTCAATGAGACCTTCTGTTTCAAGGTGAGATAAAGAATTTTCAGGCATTTGTCAAAAACACCAGGCTGAAGCTCAAAGTTTTGATTTCTGTATTATTCCTCAATCTGTAAGAAAGCATGTAAATAGAGACTGTCCCATTCTCTTTTAGTTCAGTTGCACTTTTTACCAAGTTTTTACGTAAATAAGGTGTCACATCTGTTTCCTGTTTCAGATTCCCTTCCAAGAGATGGGTGGGAAGACTCTGGTCATGTCTGTTTATGACTTCGACCGTTTTTCCAAGCATGACGTGATCGGCGAAGTGAAGATCCCCATGAATACGCTGGATCTTGCCCAACCCATTGAGCAATGGAGGGATCTAGACAGTGCTGAGAAAGAAGAGGTTAGCCTCATTCAGCATTCAGCTCAGTTTATCCTCATCCTCCACAGTTCTGGAACAGTGACATGACAAACAGTGCTTATGGTGTATAGTCATCTTTAGTAACACTGTCTCACCTTTCTTTATTCTGTTTTAAAACCCAACACACAGCCCGAGAGGCTTGGTGATATTTGCGTCTCTCTGCGTTATGTGCCCACTGCTGGGAAACTCACCATCTGTATCCTGGAGGCTAAAAACCTGAAGAAGATGGATGTGGGAGGCCTTTCAGGTACAACACATACATATAAAATATAATCGTTTGTCTTTCTCTACAGAATATGATTTTATGATTTGTTAAATTATTGCAGAAGTATTGATTTACTGTGTACTGTGATGAAAATACAGCCAGCCAGCACAAAGGTTGCATTATGTCACTTTCGTTCATGAGCATCTCTTTTTGTATGTACAGCCAAGCAAGCAAATGTGGTGCAGTGTGTTCAGTCCACCCTAGTGCCCACATCAGCCATGCAGAAGAAATAATCTCGTGCTGACTCTGCAGTCATCTTTTTTTCTCTCTCAGTGCCAAAAACGCCTTCAGGCAAGGCATAGCCACTGCCATCTTCTGGCAGCTCTGGAAAGAGCAATATCTCATAAAATCCTGCAGTCTGTCTCTCATAGCCCATATCAGATGAGAAATACGCTTTAACAATAAAAAGAGTTGATCAAAAATGATTTATGTGAATTAAAAAATCAATGGTTTTGCATGGTTGCAGATCCTTATGTGAAGATCCACCTGCTGCAAAACGGCAAGAGACTGAAGAAGAAGAAGACCACAGTGAAGAAGAACACATTAAATCCATATTACAATGAGTCTTTCAGTTTCGAGATCCCACAGGACCAGATGCAGGTACACAGGACCAGTGCACTGACCTTAGGCTTATTCTTCCCTTTCAAATATCATGTTTGATATCTGATCTTCAGGATGCTTATAATTTTATTAGGTCTCTGTACTTTAATATAATGCATGACTAAGCCAGAACTTAATTACAGTGGAGGGTTTGTGCAATAATAACAGTTTGTGCGATGGAAGGTTCTTCAGTGCAGTTTCTGGGATGATTTTGGGTGAAATGTTGTACGGCTATAAGGCCTTCAGTTAATAGGCATTTTTCATACAGATTAATTGCTACACTTGGCACCACAAATAATGGATCTATCTAATAACTGAGAGTAGATGTTATGTTATTTAGTTACACCGGTGGCCTGGTGGTTAGGGAGTTGCCCCATGTGATCGGAAAGTCGTGGGTTCGAATGTCACGATTTTCCAATTGGTATGTGCAGCAACTTGAGGAGCAATTTAACCATCACAATTTTTTTTGTGAACTAGAGGCAGACAACTAATGACAGCTGACTTGTTCTTGTTAATGTTAATTGGGCATTTAATTAACCAACAGGTGCAAGATGAATGAAATCCCACGATTTTCCAATTGGTATGCGCATCTCAGCCAAGAAATACAGGCCGAACGCTTGTAGACTTTTCCAGAATGTACAGATTGCCAGTCCACCCCTGAACTCAGTACTCAAGACCAGAGAGGTTTTTAAAATCAACCAAGCTTTATAATATCTGCCAGGCAAATAGAGCAGGTCTCTTCTCTCAGCGTGCTGACAAGAGAGTGCTAATTCAAGTTACATGGGTTTTATCATCTGCTTCAGTATGATGTATCGGTATCGGTTCCTGTTCTGGGGCCGGTGTGTTTACTCATCAAACAGGCTGACCAAGAACATCACATACTATTTTAGAAAATATAGAAACTAGGCTGCACGGTAACTCTTCTCACTTCTCATAAGTTGCTCATGCTCTCACGGTCCACACCTTGGGCGATCCTATTCTAATCTCACTAGCCTTCCCCTGGCCTTACAGTAACCACCAAACCATTTCTTATCAAGATACAGAGGTAAAATACAATGAGACACTACGAAAATATAAATGAGAAAAACACTGCAAACTGGTTAACTAGTACATTTTCCCCCAAAAGTCATATCCAATATTTTAAAGGTTCAAACTTCACAAAATACCACATTCTTTTTAAAGTACATTAAATTTTGTCTGCATAAGCTGAACTTTTGAAATTTAATACGATTACTCTTGGCTCCTAAGGTTCCATTTCTTTAACAAAATGGCCATCAATGGCTAATCAGTAATCAACAGCCAATACATTCCTGTGCTGATATCTTTTGGTGTAAGACATTCACACCCTACATCACTACCACATTCTTGGGATGCACACTATATTGCATGAAATTTCCTCCATAGTGGGCATTGCAACCTCAAGACATGCCATTGTCAATATCTTGTGGTGTAACTGCTCAAATTTCACGAAAATACACACCCTGCTGCACTGCACTGGCACATTCTTTGGATGTAGGCCACATTTTGTGAAATTCCATCTGTAGGGGGTGCTGCACAGCTTATTTTCTAAACTTTTGCAGCAGCCACTTTTGCAGCCCAATGCAGTACCTCTAGTTACATATCCTAGTTATGAACATGCTAAACTGCAAATTCTGAGTAGCAACAGTGAGGGCGATCACTGCTCGAATCTAACTGTACTATCTACAGTAGGGACGAAAGAGGCAGTCTGAATTAAGGGGCTGTCATTTGATGAATAAAAGGAACATTAACAAGATGTTTACATTCATCTTGCACCTGTTGGTTAATTAAATGCACAGTTAACATTAACAAGTCAGCTGTCATTAGCTGTCTACTTCTAGTTCACAAATGGCTAAATTGCTCCTCCAGTTGTTGGTTTCTGAGTATATTATCTCATCGTCAGCCATCAGTGAAAATGTGTAATATGTTTTGTTATAGTTTGTATTTATCAAGGGTATTTTTAATTAGTTCTTGTATTGTTTTCATCATGGAAAAAGTTTGTCAACAAACGTTTTTTGTCGCTAACAAAATTGACCTTGGTTCCATACTAGTACCTTCATCAAGCTTTTCTGAAGTCCATTCAAATTGACTGTCATTTGTACTGTTGGTTGGTTTTTGTTCATTTGTTTGTTTATGGGCTATTAAAATATCCTGTGCTGATTAAAGAAATGGCAGATGATGTCCATGCGATGAATTATGGTAACTAGCATTTTCTTTATTCACAGAAAATCCAAGCCGTGATCACAGTGCTGGACTATGACAAGATTGGGAAGAATGATGCTATCGGGAAAATCTGGGTGGGCAACAAATCGCAGGGAACCGCACTCAGGCACTGGTCGGATATGATTGCGAACCCACGGCGGCCAATCGCCCAATGGCATCCTCTCAGGCCCGAGGAGGAAGTAGACGCTGAGCTAGCAGGCCTCACTGCCAAAAAGTAAACTTTCCATATACCCATGCACACTGCCACCCCTTTACTTTCTCTGTTCTTCCCTCACACCTACTCAGTATATTTTGTGTGTTTTCCGACCATCCAACCAGCACTGCATGATACTCAAGGAGATCAGACAAAAAAGAGAAAAAAAGAGAAAAGATGTTAGTGTTTCCATTTCAAATGTGATTCCCTTTTAGAATGAGGTGAAATATAGAATCAAGATAAATGAACATTACTTCAGTACAAGCTAAGACCATCAGAGATGAAAAACAATATAGATATGAACCTTAGACAGACCTAGATTATAGGTCCTATATGTAGTCCTATATTTTGCACATGCTATGTGCAACAAATGAAATATTTCTCACACAATGGGTTTCACACAAGGGCCAACAAAACACTTTGACACTTGTATTATCTCACACATTCCCCTCTCTTCCCCTTTATTTTCTGTAATAGTAGTGATATCTTTAGTTAAGTCCTACATGTTGTATCTGAGAGGATGTGGGAAGATGGTTTGCCATTATGAAATTTGAATAATTTTGGAGAGAGTTAATATTTGGACTGGATGTCTCTGACCGCAACGAAGACTGTCGTGTGTCAACACCACTGCCTGCAATCTGCCACCTCGACAAGTGTGCTCCATCAGTCCCTACAGTGCTGGACCTTCCCATGGTCTCATAACAAATCCCGTGTCTGTCTTTCTAACAAAAAGGATACAAGCCTTTAAACATCACAAAATAAGCAATTCTCAACTGCCAGGGACGCCTTCCTATTCAGTCTATGAGTTTTTGGTCCTTGCTTTGATTTCTTACATAAAACGCATTAGTTCTGCTTGAGCACTTTAAATGGAAAACATTTTTGTCATTCACTGTTAAATAACTCAAGAATGCACAAACTCCTTGATTCCTTGTTTTCAGAGTTTAATGTGTACATGTTTCTATGAAAATGCTTTTCTTGATCATATTAGCTAATTTCATTAATGCATGCAATACTGTGATCTGTTATTATCAGTTATTATTAATGGATTTTTTTTTATATTTTGGACCCAGTTACCATTATTTAGTGTGAGTATATTCTCATTTTATTTTTCATTGTTTGTCACCCATGATTTAGTATGGTTTGAAATGAAATGAGAGGGTCTGAAAGTGGGTACTGTTATATGTGTATTTTATACACAGATTACCAAACTGCTTAAACTATTTGCACTACTGGATATAGCTATATTCTGTGGGTCTTGGTTGTGTGGTTCACTCTGTCTGCTTATGTGATGGTGCATCTTTTCATGTCATCTGGTGTCTTGCAAGAATCTTTTATTTATTTATTTATTTATTTTTTAAACATGCATTATGGGAATGCTGCACTAATTATTATGAGACAATGGGTTTCCTTCCACTGAATAGAAGCATTTCACAATTTCAAACAAATGTTACTATTCCTCGGGCACCTAAAACACCATACTGCCTACTTAACTTGTGGTATGGACTGTAACACAACTGGGAATTTCAGCTTATAAATAATGTTGTAATGTAACGTGTAGGTTTTAAATCTGGCCAAACAGTATGTTTAGAGACCCGCCATTAGATTCCACATGAGCAGGTTTCAGACTAGGAATTTCTGAGGACCTTTTTGTATACTTGACACACTGTAAGCCAAACTTCAAAAAAAAAAAAAATTATCAAAAAGGCTCTTTTATTGAGCTATACTCTGTTGCAATAATATTGTTAGACTTTGAAATGGCAGGTATTTACATCTGACATCTTTACAGCGCAGTTATGTCTCCTTGGGAGTCTGAATGAGTGTTTTTGTTTACGTATTTATTAACTTATTCTTCAACTACCAACCCACACATCAACATGTATTCCAAGTTCCTCATTTAACCACAAACGTACGTCTTTTCAGATTGGTTCCTTCTTAGTTCTAAAAATTTAGAATAAAAAAACAATAACTAACATCCCTCACCCCCCAACCATTGGTGTGTAGTTTTGACTATATATGCATAGTTCCTACTTAATGATACTGCATGTTTCAGTAAAAAGATGAGCATGTTTCAGAGACGAAGCAAAAATATATTGTGTATGTAAGTAAGTGTTATTTGTCATTTTAATAACAAAAAGAGATGGGGAAGAATTCTCTGGATATTTTCTAACTGAAGTAAATATGTATTTTCCATGATTGGGTCTTTGAGAGAATGTGAACTGTACTTAACTAGTCTTCATATTCAGATCATACCCATCCCTAGACATCATAAGCAAAGATGTTAAGTGCTTTGTGTAAACTATTAGAGGATGAAAATGTAGCCGCATGCTTGACGTCTACTTGCAACATTTTTAATAGATATAAACTGTATTTATGAAATGACAGGTTATTTTTGTTTATTTAAAAATGTTCATTTTTGCAGCATATTATATTTGCTATTGTTTAATAAATGTACTTGCAGAAGTAAAAACTTTTTTGTGGGGGTGGGGTGGCACCAAATTAACACATGATGTTCTAGTAGGGTGGGGGTCTAGATGATAGAATATTTATCCGTGCTCTGGTTAGGATTATTTCCCATTAAAACTGTATTTTTTTCACAGTCAGTGCCAATAAGAGAATTCACATGTACTGCCATTTTATCTGACTTTAATGTGATGTTTTTTTGGACCAAATTAACCAGTTTTCTCTTTGGCAACAGGCTTGCCTTAGCACAGTAGTATCATTTTCTTTTGGGGAATGAAGAACAACTTAGGGTCTCCTTGTTTTGATTTATATGTTAACTAAATAGCTTATTTTATAAAAATGCTATAGTCACATTTTACTTCATTACAGCATTTAACTAGCCAATAATAGTATGTGTGTGTGTGAGTGTGTGTGAGTGTGTGTGTGTGTGTGTGTCTGGATGTGAATAAGATAAAGCCATAAGACTTGGGCACTAATTTCTTGGAGCTCAGCTATGTAGATTAAATTCTTAAAGTAATTGTAATGTCTCCTTTCATGTAGGCCTATGTATCTACTCAACATTCCATTGAGTCTGTGAAGCTATGGGGCAGCACTGTTTCCTGAAATGTGCTGTTTTTAGTGGCAACAGTAGTTTAACCTGCAATAGTCTCTTTACTTATTAGTTTATTCTTTTATTTTTTTTAACATTTCTATTTATTGTGATGTTTTAATTGAATGTGTATTTATTTCTTTATTTTATTTATTTCTTTATTTATCTATCTATCTTTGTATTTATTTGTCTGTTCGTTTGTAAATGTCTTGGTTTGACACAAAGTGTGCTATGAACTTATGAAAATGACCGGCTAATACACTGGTACATCTGGGTATTGCACAATAATCTAAGAATTTCTTTACAAATCATATATGTTATAAAAAAAAAACCACATAGTTGGTGAACAACTGATTTTGTGTTTGCAATAAGAATACATACACGTGCACGTTCTTATCATTTGAAATTAGTTAATGCTATTCAATTTTCGGTACATGGCAAATTTGAGCACACAATTTCTATTTATTTGCTGGGTTTCAAAAATTTAAGCAACACATGAAATTACAAACAAAGCATAAAATGTGCCATAATTTTTGCACATAATTTTGTTTTTAATTCAACAAACAGAAACTGGTTATTATACTGTGCAGGAGTATGTAAAGGATGTTGTATTTATTTTCACTTACAAAGTCAGCAAAAAGTAATTTGACCAGGGGTGCCCGAACTTTTGCATACAACTGTATATAAAATACAAGAAAGCATGTAAGTAGGGTACTTTTAAACATTACTTTTTGGGGAATCAGTTAGAAAATTATTCAAATATGTTGCCCAAATACCTTCAATTGGCGTGCCAGGCATTTGCTTGGTGTATGTATGTGTCAACAATAAAGCATAGGCCCTTTAACTTTAACTTTTTAATTTCTTTTAGTTTTTTTGTGAACTGAGCACTGCCATCTGCCTATATGGCTGCATGCACAATGGACAATGATTAGAAACATTCCTAGATATCACTCACTGAGAGTCAGTATTTTCAAACTATTTGAGAGCAATAGTAAGGAACAGAAAAAACGTGTTTGAATTTTTGTTTCTTGAGTTTTTTTTTTTCTTCTTAAAAAAAATGCAGAAATGTCAGGTTGTGTGTTCCTTTATTGTTCTCTGTGGATCAGTACAATACGACTGCTCCATTAAAGAGACATTTTAACTTTTATTGAATAGTCTTGTCACAAAATGGAATGGAAGCAGATATATTTTGCGGCCTGAAATAATATAAAAAAAAAAAGAGAAGCAACTGTGTTTTACAATCAGGATGTGAAATATCAAATCAAAAGGTTTTTAAGAAAATAAATCAAACCACCTCACAACACTTTCCATCATCTGCCTTTACTGTAGATCCGTTATCAAAAACTCTTGGTTTAATTATTTCTCTCTATGGTGTTCTGTTCCTTGAATCCGAAGGCTGCGGGGCTATGTCCTCAGACTATGTTTGTTCTCGTCTCAGTGTTGTGTGTGTGTGTTCATGTCAGTAACATTGTGCCTAGTGTGGACCAGTCGCATGCTTTAGCCCTTGATGAGACACTTTGCAAAGAAAAAAAGAAAATATGTTGCTCACAAACTTTCCCATGACCCCTTGGTGGCCAGTACATGAGCGTCATCAAACCTTGTAAAGACCTCACGGGAACCAAATATCTCTATACAGATTTATCATATGTGTTACCAGCTCTGTACTAAAAACAAGGTATCAAAAAATAAAAACCTTTTAATTAAAATACTCATCTTTGCTCTTTTTACTTGAATGTGCTATTTCATCTATCAAAAACTTTACGTTTTCCACAGTATTACACTTACTACTTGTTTCTCTGAAGGTGTAAAAAAAAAAAAACACTCATTAACACGGTTGCAGTAATTTAATTTATACATTCACTTTTACTGCTGCATGTTTAAAAAATACCCACAAAACTGAGAGCTTATAAATCATCTCTAATGTGATGTAATAAATCTATGAATCTTTAAAATGATGAGAGACATATTTCCAAAGGACAAAATGTGGGGAAAAAAAACGCAGAAAAAACATCTTAAGAATGCTTTCATACCCATAAAAGAAATATGTTATGACTAGAAAGTCCTTTGGTCCTGGATTAGGCTTGGACAACAACCTTTGCTTGAAATGCCTTTTCTTCAATTTTATATGAATATTTTACATGGTGAAAATAAAAAAATAAACTAAAATACAATAACACGTATTTCAAGCAAGGATTATCATTGATACTGATGATAAAGACATTAATAATATTTGCTGCCTTAAGTTTGGGCACAAGAATATATTTTTCTTTGAGTCGATGTTTCCAAAGAAATAGTTCAACTCAACCAGCCTAATGTTTGAGGTCACAAGTAGTTCATTCATTGTTAGTCTTTCATTGTTAGTCACACTGTAAATGAACACTTCCTTTAAGAACTATCTAGAGATCTAAGTTTTTCTTACCACAGGATAACCAATAAAGGCAGCAGAGGGCAGCTGTAAGTAGTACATGCTACACAGATCAGTTTCCCATTAAGGTGTTTTACAGTGCAATACGATAAACATATCTGTGCCATTACCAAGCTTAAAACAAAGTGCTGTGAGTTGCACTGCTGTGCTTTAAGATTATACCTCTTTAAACTAAAAACTGTGATGCAATTCTTTTCTCTTCTTTGAACTTTAGCTTGGCAAATACGTTTAGATGATAGACAGAACAAACTAAAAACATAAATAAATATTTGAAAAAACAAAACAAAATAAAACATTCAACAAATGTAGAAGGTTACTGCCCTATTCATCTACCCATCTCTCCGGACCTTTCCAAAGTAACATCGCAATAAAACAAGAAAATTGTTGTACATTACTGTAGATCATAGTACCATATGCAAAGAGAGCAGGGTAAATATTATTGTGAAACCATTTCCAATTTAGCAATAACCCGTTTTTTTTGGAAAAGAAAGGTGTAAAGACCCATTTATGAAGTCATACTTGCTCAAAATGATTTGGGGAATATTTTTTAGAAATTAATAAGGCAGTTTCTCAAGTTGGTGTGTGATCACAATATACTCCTACTCATGACCCGGAATTCACCGTTTGATTGTGTGTCCCCTGTGTTGTTGCAAGAGGATTCCTACCCACCAGATTTCTTGCTTTGACCTCACACGGACCCGACCCGACAGAAGGACACTCCTTGTTTAGCCTAAAGGGTTCTGAAAAGGGCTTCAGCCATGTGGACAATAGGGGTGTTGAAATTAATCACATAATCAATGCATCGCGATGCAGACATGGGTGATGATGTATCGATGCAGTGGCAGGAAATAATCGATTATATCATGATGACATTGCTTGATTTAAAAAATCTAGTTAAAAAGTAGCACTGCAGAATGTTTATTTTTTGAAGACTGACCATATTCACTGAAGATGTAGGCTAGGCCTATTCTACTTATTTTGGTTACAATTTAATGCTATGGGCACAATTTCTGTTTACGTTTTGAAGAGCTATGGCTATATTCTTCATTTCTGTTTACAGTTTAGTGTAATGGTCACAATTTTTGTTCACATTTTCCATTTTATTAGATAAAAATGGGAGCTTACATCTCACTGCTTGTATCTGAAAACATAAAAATGTGAAGTAATGTATAAAATTGATGGGATGCATCGTGATATCGAATCCAATCGTTGACATGATAATCGTAATCGAATCGTGAGGCCTGTGAAGGTTCACACTTCTACCACTCAGTGTGCTTAAAGGAGTTTGATCTATTCTGTATTGCAGGCATTAATGAAGTCTTTTATATGGGAAGCCATTATCGCAGTAACAATAAAAATACAACAGACCTCACAGTTCTGATGGCAAATATATAAATATATATACACATTACGCATGCTATGTTCCAGAATGCTGCAAGTAGGCAAAATGTGGAAGTAAATAAATACTTAAGTATAGTATATTTAAATGCACTTCCGACACAGGATATATTTCGTTATATATTTTTCCACAAATATGTTAAATGTGACCAATTAAAAGTAAAATATGTGTAGCAGCGTGTTCTCTAGAGGATGTGTACTTATTTTCACTTACAAAATCAGCAAAATATGGGTGGCCAAGCTTTGAATGTAATTATGTGTGTGTGTGTGTGTGTGTGTGTTTGTCAGAGAGAGAGCGTGGTTGTGAGAGAGTGTGGTTTTCTTTGTGTGTTCAAGGTCCAGATGTCGCGCTGGTTTATTCACCAGAGGTCTGTGTGTGTGTGTGTGTGTGTATAGAGTGTTTTCTGGCCGTCGTAAAACTGACATCATGTTAATGATCATTTGTTCCATTTCGCCCCACAGCTATTACTCTGCCGATGATTTTAATGTGTTGTGCCACGGAGCAGGTGGAGTGTGTGCAGAGGTAAACAGCTGTAATGCATTGTTATGGCGAGATCTACAGGAAAGGAATAATATATACAGTGTGTTCTGCCTTAAATTATTTAGTAGGGAACTGTCCACCTCCAGCCCAGCTACTGTCAGAGCCTCTGCCTCGCTGACAACGGTGTTTCATAAGGCCGGTATTTACCCGGCCCCGAGCTTCTGAAACACAGTTAAGGTGAGGGTCCGGACCAAACGCCGCAGTACTGTTGCTACGGCGAAGCTTCCATTAGCGCCACGGGCTCCGTTTCACCTTCATTTTTTGCCTTTTTCAGTACGCGAAGCCTGCGAGCTGGAAATGAAGCGCACTTCTGAGCTCCGAGCTCCTGTTCTGCGGGCCCTGCCATATTCATCATCTTCTGTTGGCTCACCATTGTCTTTTTAAAGTCACATTTGTCTGCTATGATGGGACGGGAAAAAAAAAAAGAAATACCAAAAAGGCTGTGTGACTATGAATACATTTTTCCTTAGAAATGGACAAGGGGTATTAATCAGAATTATGAGAGCTGTGGAAAGGCATAGAATATAACTTTGATCCATAAAGACAGGATGACATTTTTACTCTCTCCAGCCCCGTAATTTATTAAGGAAATGTTAAATTTGACATAATAGAGTCTATTATAGGAACGACGAATAACACTAAATAAGTTATTATATCAATATCTAGCGTCTAACCTCCTGTCCCTTCCGCTGCCACGCGTATTACATAAATTAGACAGCAAATTTCTTCATAAAGGGCAAATGATTCGTTTTAGGGTCCAGATGAATCCTCGGGATTAAGTTTACTCCCGCTCTTGGACGAACGAGGTCCTTTCACGATCCCGCAAGGACTTCCGTTCCAAAGCAGAAGGAGCCTTTGAGCTGGCAGAGCCTGAATGAAATCAAAAATCATTCTTATAAGTGATAAATAGCAGTGATCGGTGTAGCAGAAAGGAAAGTTTAAACCTTAGAAGCTGGGCATTAATGAATCCATTTTGGAGTTCTGCATGATATTAATTACACAGTTCCATTTCCATTCATTTTGAGTGGTATAATGAAGGTTTCTCTTTTTCTCCATCAAGTTCTATCAAAGTTTGAGAATCAAACATAAGAACAGTCATTTAAGGAAATGTATAATTAGGAAAATGTGATTTGTCTAAAGCATCTGTTTATAAAAAATGAATTGCTAATGCTAAAACAGTGTCATTTTACTTTGTTGGAGGAGATCACTGGCAGCCAATTCTGGCAGCCAAGTCCGCTAGGAGAGGGAGGGACACCCTGCCCACCAGTGGTGGTTTCTATAAGACTACAGGTGAAACAATGTTTCACTAAGAAAATTAATACAAAAAAAACTTCAGAACTATCACTTTTATATTGGTGTGAAACATAAAAATGTTCATAAATATAAGGCTGCTCTCCTAATTTCAGCTCCTCTACGGCTTGAAACAGTGCCACACCCAACCGCGGTGAAACAGAGAATTTCAGTGAAACATGTTTCACTGGCGCCACGTTCATTCCAATGTAAATCTCCTCAGACCCCGGCAGCTCGTGGATTTTCCAGGTTTGAATGGACTGTAATGGTACATAATGGAAACAAGTGACTGCCTACTGTGATAGGGTAGTTCTCCGGTTCAAAATGACCGACATAACACTGTGGCCAATCGCCGCCTTTGTTTACACTTCATCCTATTTTCTGTACTGAGCACGGACCTTGAGTGTGAGACTGAAGCTTCATACACAACAAAACGCGTAATATTATTTACTAGTATCTATTAATAATATTTCTTTTTATTTTATATTATTTTATTATTCGTTTCCGAGTGCACAGAAGGAAGGGCATTAGCATGTTAGCTTGACCGCTTGCTAGCGATCCCCACCACCACCCAGCCAAGCTGGGCACTGGTGAAATCCTTGGAAGAAAATCCCTGCTGGTATGACAGAGTGAT
>JBBPCY010000136.1:347151-357588 GCA_037974405.1 Brachyalestes nurse
AACCTTGTGTCCTTCTGGAAGGATTCAAGGAGAGGGGGAAATCTTGACAAACAAAGCCTTGTGTGCTTTTGGAGCCTAAGTGGCTAAATTGGGGTCACAAAACTCCCCTCTGTCAGGGTGACATACTGCAAGTCTGCTTGAGCAGAGATTCTGGCACTATTTCCTATGTTTGTGCTTGTATGATAATGCATGTGAAAATAAAGAATCTTGAAATTACAAAAAAAAAAGATCTTTTTTTGCGTGGATCAGAATTTTTGATCCTACAGAAGGGTTCTCCATGATGCAGAAAAGCTTCTTCAGCATTCTCCTCTCAGACATCTTTGCCAGGGTCTCCAGTTTGATACCCAGGCTGGAATCAGCTTTTCTGACCAGCTTGTTCAGCTGCCCCAGCACACAGCCTCTCCCACTGAGTAATAAAACATGGTCCAAATTGTCCTACAGACACTGAAAGCCCTGAGCCTCCTCAGTTGAAAAAGCCGCCTCTGCTCTTTCTTGAAGACAACATCTGTGTTCTTGGACCAGTCCAGTATGCCGTCAATGTGTACCCCCAGGACCTCAACCACCTCTACATCAGTTCCTCTGATGGTGACAGGGGTGGGAGGAGAAGCCTGCTTCCTAAAGTCCACAACCAGTTCCTTTGTCTTTGTGAGGTTGCCACCTCACCAGCCTTACAATCTCGCCATCGACCTCCAGCCCGGCATGGTACCACCCCACGGCCATTTATTCTCTCTCTCTGCAGGAGCACAAAAGGCCATGGAAGAATATGGCGCTGAGGGGCTGTGCCATGGAACCATCAAGCCCTCTTCTTCGCCCATGGCCGCGGGGTTCTTCTGTGTTAAGAAGAAAGATGGTCGTCTCCCCCCTGGTGTTGACTATAAGGGGCTCAATAAGATCACTGTTAAGAAGCATCACCCTCTTCCACTCACCAACACCACCCTGGATTCTCTCTCTGGTGCTACTATCTTCACTGCAATCTCATGTTCATCAGAGAGGGCGATGAGTGGAAGACAGCGTTTATCACTCCCACTGGTCACTATGAAACTTTGGTAATGCCATTTGGATTGTGCAATAGCCCGGCAGTCTTTCAATAGTTTATAAACTATGTCCTCCGAAACGTGCTGGGTCACTGGGTATTTTTCTACCTCGACAATATCCTTATTTACTCTAAGACCATCGGGGAACACACCCAACACAATATTAAGCAATATTAAAGAGATTGCTGGCCCATCAACTGTTCTGCAAGAAATGTGCTTTCCACCAGCGCTTCACCACATTTCTTGGGTTGGTTATCTCATCCCAAGGTGTAGCCATGGATCCCCAGAAGCTGGATGCTGTGCATAATTGACCCCTACCCAAGACGCTTAAATAGCTACAGCACTTTCTGGGGTTTACTAATTTCTATCACCGCTTTATCTGGGGCTTCAGTTCAATTGAGGCGCCTCTTATTGCACTCACCAAACCAGCCAAGAATCACATCCACCTCACTCCTCAAGCCATCCTAGGCTTCCACTGACTCTGTCACCTCTTCACCACAGCACCCATCCTGCTTCACCCGGATCCATCCAAGCCATTCGTTGTGGAGGTGGATGCCTCCGATGTGAGCGTAGGAGCCGTCCTGTCCCAGCGAGGTCCAGACCAGAAACTGCACTCATGCAGTTTCTTCTCCAGGAAGTTCAATCCCACTCAACAGCGATATGGGGTAGGGGACCTCGAGCTGTTGGCCAACAAGTGGCGCTGGAAGAATGCTATCACTGGCTCCAGGGCGGCTGTGACCCATTTACAGTCTGGACGGACGACCAGAACCTCATCACTATCCAACACACCAAACAACTCAATCCCAGGCAGGTACGGTGGGCACTGTTCTTTGATCAGTTCAATTTCCAACTCCCATACTGAGACAGAGAGCCCCTGCATCATTTCACCTCTCCGCTGGCATATCAAAGATCAGATCCGCCAGGGGCAGACCTTGGAGCCCCCTCTGGCAAGCATCCCGCCTGGGCGACTCTACATTCCATCAGCTCTTTGGTTCGACATCCTCCAATGGGGTCACTCATCCGTCCTGGTGGGCCATCCTGGAACCAATAGGACTCTCTCTCCCCTACAAAGAGCATTCTGGTGGCCCAACATGGCCGAAGATGCTAAAGAGTTCATTCAGGCATGCGCGGTGTGCGCCAGGGCCAAGTCGTCCAACCAATCCACACATCTTCTTATTACAGTGTGTGTGTGTGTGTCTGAGAACGAGGATTCCTGGTGGGAGGCTGTACTCTGTGTACAGAGCATACTCTACACTGGGCTAACTGTTCGACCTGGTTCTTGACAGATTCAGAGTCTATGCTCTGAAAGAAAATGATGTTTCTTTGAGCAAACCAAACAGACTCTCCAAGGGTAAGCTGACTAGAAAGAGAACACTCTTTTTCTAAGTCTGAACACAGAGCTGACCAGTAGCTCAGTCCACTGTTCTTACATGCCAGGTATCATACCATACCACATTAAGTCTTTTAATGTGTTGCATGAAGGACCTTCTTCATCTGTGGTGAAATGCAGGTAAGTATAATTTGTTGCCCTAAGAAATTTGTCCCATGCAACCTCTCTACCACTCATTTTTCATCAGTGGTACCCTCTGCATTGCCTCCTCTCAGCACATTCTCCTCACTCAATGTCAATGATGCCACAGAATCTCTCTGTTCTATGCTTGTGTCTGGATAGTCTGTGTCCGCTATGATCCAAACCAACAGAGCTGCTGAGAGAAAATGGTATAAGTCCAGGGACCCAGCTGACCCTAAAAACTATCAGTCATTCTTGTCCTCCCTCTCACCCAGTATCACTGATCCCAAAGCTGCATTCTACAGCTACAAAATTAACTCCCCTACAGGCACTCAAAGCCTAGTCTCGACCTTCAAAACATTGATCCCAGTCCTTGTCACATTATACCTACTCAGGTCAAAAGTTCATAATTAATGTCTTTTACCCCTCTTACAGAGAGTGAGGAATCTGAACTCCTGACTTGTAGCCGTCCCACTACATGTTCGCTCAACCCTATACCTACATCGCTCTTCCAAGCCATCTTTTCAACTATCATGCCCACTATCATGCATATGGTTAATTCCTCACTTACTGTACCTCAGAAACATTTCACCTCTGCTCAAAAAGCCCTCCCTCAACCCAGCTCAAGTTGAGAATCATCGGCTGATCTTGTTGCTTCCAATCATCGAAAGTGCAGTCTTTCAAAAGGTCTCAGAATTCCTCTCTCTGAATTACCTCCTCAGTACAAACACAACATCATCTTATACATTCTCTCAAACATGGGCATCTCAGACAGAGCTCATTTCTGGTTCCGGTCTTATCTCTCTGGGTGTTCAATCAAGATATCATGGTTGAGTTGAACATCTCCAGCCCATCAGCTGCCCACCAGAGTCCCCCAAGGCTCAGTACTGGGGCCTCTACTCTTTGCTATTTACACCACTTCCTTGGTCTTGATTATTTGCTCTCATGGCTTCTCCTGCCACTGCTATGACAATGATACACAGCCCCAATATAAATATCCTCACCCCGTCCAAGCTGGTGAGAAACTGGTGGTGTCAACTATCTTTCTCTCGGTCATATCGCTTTGCCTAATACAACATCAGGAAAATCAGACCATACCTGTCCCACCCAACTTCTGGTACAAGCCATAGTTATCTCTCGCTTTGATTACTGCAATGCCCTCCTAGTGTGTCTTCCAGCTTGCATGGTAAGATCCGTACAGGCGGTTCAGAACGAAGCAACTTGGCTTGTCTTCAACCAACCCAAAAGGTTGCATGTCATCCCACTGCTGTTGACCAGCACTGGCTACCCATGGCTGCCCAAATTAAGTTCAAATCACTAACTTGCCTACAGAGTGACATCTGGGTTGGCACCCAGCTACCATAACCCTATCATTCAGCCCTATGTTTCTACTCGCTCCCTCTGCTCCTCCATGGAACATCTTCTGCCTCTGCCATCCCCAGGCACCCCAGTCCCAACTCTTTCGTGGTTCCCCTCTCGTGAAATGAGCTGCCTAAGCTGACAAGAGCAGCAGAATCCCACTCTAGCTTCAAAAACCTCCTGAAGACAAGCATTTCCTCTCCTAATGCATTACTCTTCTGAGATTACTCCTACATAAAGATTTAGCACTTAGTACTCTCTGGTTTTCACACTGTCCTGAAACTTTGGATAAAAGTATCTGCCAAATGAATGTAACGTAAAGCTCAGTACTTGGAGACAAATATCAGTTCTAAAAATGTTACTCTTACTTAGCTCCTAGTACACCTGGGTCAGGTATTTAGTGTTCTTAATTGTTCAGGTGAGATAGGAGTCATCAAACTGTGAAAAAGTCAGTTACTGTACATGCATGCCTGCAGGTCTTACCCAGATCCATGTCACCAGCCTTAGGTCTCTGAGAGAACGGGTTGCCTTTATATACAGCATCTAACAGTTTCTCCTTCACCTGGGTAATGGTGTCACAGTTCAGGCATTTCACTATCACCTCTGGAGCGTTCTCATTCTCTGGGTTCACACAGTGCAGAGTCTATCCAAAAATATGTAAGGAAGTATAAAATGGGATACTAGTTAAAACAGTACGCAACATGTCAGTTGTTTGCTTGATTTATATAACTACTGTAATGTTATCCACAAATATGCTGTCAAGCAGGGGGTATTTCACAAAGCAGGAATTGTCAGACTGAACAAAAAGAAGTAAAAGGAAATCTTGCTAGATTATTTTCAATACAATACAAATGCAATACAATAGTCATTGCAGTTGTGAACCAAGAGGTTAGCACTCAGATACAAGAAGTGTCTAAAATGACTAAATATTCTTAAAGTATATCTTTGCTATGTTTATGCAGATTAAGTTGTACTGAAACACTACACTAACCATGGTCTTATAGTCAATTTGCTGTCGGATGAGTTTGTCTTCACTGAGGGAGTAGCGTGCCTCTCCAGTGATTGCATCTATGGGGCCTTTCTCCATCTGCTGCTTCATAGCACAGTACAGCATAAATAGAGGCTCCCCAGCACACTCCTGTAGAGAGACACAGTGAAGAAAATAAGTCAAGAATGTCATGAATGAATGCAAGGGGAGCTTTCTGTGTATGTGTGCATTCTAGCTAACAAAATAGCTAACAGAAGAGATAAAGATTATCGTACATCTTAAGTGTTAAGGAAAAGACCAATGATATTTATGTAGCCAGATCTTTATTTGTATTAATTCATGTTACAATACATCAACTACATTTCTCTCTAGAGATACTAGAGTGTACTGTAATCTATGCCAATGAATGCAAAATATCACTAAGAATACCACTTTAGATTTCAGAAAGCTAGAGTTGCTCTTTAGCTTTTGTTCATAACTCCACGTTACAAATCCAGTGTCATCAATGAGGTGTGTGTGTGTGTGTGTGTGTGTGAGAGAGAGAGAGAGAGAGAGAGAGAGGAAGGGGGTGTCAGACATACCACGAGATACTACACATCTACAGTGCTAACGGACAGGGAAATATCCTTTTGAAATACAGAGCTAGAAAATAAATAACTACAGAGTTTTGCCTTGAGCAAACCCTGTCCAAAAAGCAGTGGCCTGAAAAAAGCTCTTATTTTTAAAGATAGTTTGAAACTAGATATCAGGATGCATGTTATGGTAGTGTGCACAACCAGTTTATCTAACTTTATAACTGGGACATCAAGATGATACATGTTTCTATAATTAGCAGCACCTTTAATAACACTAATAATGACACTAATAATACTTAATTTAATAATAATAATAATAATAATAATAATAATAATAATAATTAATTTTGGTAATTTACCCAATGTTTCCTTCAATGGCTTTGCTCAGTGATTGTGATTTACTTTGGGTTTGTTTATAAAGGAATGGCAGTTCTGGTGTAATTTATGTTAACGCTGCTATTGTGTTCATTTAGGCTTAACTATCTTTGTGTTCCTGGTCACTTTTGACCAGGAACATTTTAGTTGATTATAAATCCATGATAATATATAAATATATTACTACCTAATGTTGTCTTGGAACTTTCTACTAACTCAAATGAATGTGAACATTACAAGATTTGAACTTCCATTTGATATTTATGACTTGTAGGCCTCATTCCCCTAAGGTCATCCAACTCGTTTTTTTGAGAAAAAAAATATTATAGAGAGATTATTTTGACTATAATACATACTAAGATGAAACATTTTGTACTGTTTATCACAGAGTATCTCATTTCAGTGTTTACCAAGGACCCTGTTTTAAACCATTTAAATTTTTAACTTTTGTCATGTTCCCGGTCAAAACTGACTGGTATGATTTATTTAGTAAAGACAAAAGTTTTTTGTGGTTGCTAAAGTATTAGAGGTGTCGCACTCGACGATACATATCGTGACATTTTTGTATCGCGATATATCACCCCTAGTTTTACACTGCGGCGGCTCCTGGTCAATATTTTTGGTGAAACAAACCACCCTTCATCCCCAGTGTGCGCAGCGAAACAAACTTGCCGTGCACACCCTGGGCAACTTGATTTATTTACTTCACCTCCATGTTCAGTATCCCAACCCCAAAAAGAAAAAAAAATCAAATCATCCTCCCCTATCTAACAAAATAAAAATAAATAAGATAAAGTAGATAAAAGAAAATGAAACACATCAAAATAAATAAATACATACAAAATAAGCAGCCAAGTAGATAGATTAAACAAGATCTCAGCAGTGCACATATTACAGAATATCTCAATTAAGAATCTTGAGTTTACAAACAACATATGTAGGGGTTCCATAAGTGAGCAAAATTCTCATCTTTCTTTTTTACAAAGTATGTTAGTCTCTCCAGAGCTAAACAGGTAATTAATTCCTTTGTCCACATTTGAGTTGAAGGTGTATCCATGCTTTTCTACAACAGTGCAAATATCCTTCTGGCCTGTAAGAGTCCAAAGTAAATAAGCAATGACTGTTTCTGTGTCGCAACAAAGTCTTGAGGATATATACCCAATATACAAAGTTTGGCTTGCAAAGGAACTACAAGACCCACACATTCTATTACTTTTCCAAAACGGCTGTATCCTTGTACACTCCCACAAACAATGAACTAAGGTACCTTTTTCCACTTTACATTTCACACATACATTTGGGAATTTAAAATTTCTCACATAGCTGATTATACGACATCAAGTTGCCTCCTGCATACAAATCTAAAATTTTCTCAACACCCTTTTAAAATCTTAAATCCACCATCTGCTCTTCCTGGTACAAAACAGTTATTGCCCCACATAGGGGAAAACTGAGACAATGCAGTGTACCACACTGAGATGGAGTTTCTGAGAAAGAGTTTCTTTGTCTGTTTAATTAGCTTTTTTGAACTTGCTGAGTATAAGTATAGCTTTAGAGGAAGCTCTGATGTTGTTTCCTGCCGGAAGGGGAGCCACTGAAAAGTAGTACATTGCTACCCTTAGCTGGGGTTGCCCAGTAATACAGTTTTAAATTAGGGAGTTGAAGCCCTGGCCTTTTTATTATTCCAAATGAATTTACTCAATAATTTATTAATATTTTGAAATAAGGTATCGGGCAAAGAAAGTAGAAGTGACTGGAAAAGATACAGAAACCTTGGCAAGACAAGCATTTTGTTTATATTTAAATGACCAGTCATAGAAATAGGCATATGAGTCCATCGATTTTGCACGTCCCTTAATCTGTCCACCAGGGGGTTATAATTCAAAGAGATTAATTGTTTCACATCAGGACTAATTTTATTCCCTAAATATGTAAAGCCTTCATTTGTAGTTTTGAAAGGTGTTATCTATAGAGGGTTGCATTCTTTCATTTTCATTCAAAAACATAAATGCTGATTTAGAATAGTTTATTTTGTATCCTGATATATTTCCAAAAGTTTCAACTAAATTCACTAATTGGGGAACACTATCTTTTAAATTTGTTAAAAAAGAATGATGTCATCTGCATGCAAAGCTATTTGATGTTCATAACCACAGATAGTTATACCTGTGATGTCTTCATGAGCTCGTATGGCCATTGCCAAGGGCTCAATAGCCAACACAAATAGCAATGGCGATAACGGGCATCTTTGTCTAGTTGACCGTTGGAGAGTAAATGGTTTAGAAATATTATTATTGATCAATATTTTAGCTGTTGGGCTTGTATACAGGACCTTTATCCATTAAAAAAAGTTCCCATTAATGCCCTACCGTGGGAGCACATTTAAAAGGAAGCCCCACTCGATTCTATCAAAGGCCTGGCGTGCATCTAAAGACAATATAGCTGTATCTCTAGAACCGTGCTTTCTATACAGTATGTTCAGAACACATCGAATGTTATGAAATCCTTGTCTATTTCTAACAAATCAGTTTTGATCATTACCAACAAGATTCGGAAGATATGACTCCAGCTTTCTGGCCAAGGCCTTGCAGAGTATTTTAATGTCAGATCCCATTAAACTAATAGGTCTGAAAGAGGAGCATTCATTTGGTGGTTTATTTGGCTTCAGGATTAAGGTTATTATTGCGAGTCTTAGAGTTGGAGGATGTATTCCCTTTGTATAGGATTCCTCATACATGGCCAACAATGGAGCCCAAAGTTTCTCCTTAAATCTTTTATAAAATTCAATAGGAAAGCCGCCTGGCCTGGGTGCTTTCCCACTCAGCATATTTTGAATGGCCTTCGATAATTCCTTCATTGTTAAACCACAATTCAGGTCCTGTTGTTCTATTTCTGATAAAGTCTAAAACTTCAGATGGTTTAAAAAGGAATTTTGACTCTCCAAATCATTTAAACACTCTGATGTATGTAGAGACTCGTAAAAATCTCTAAATGTATTTGTGATCACTGTTGGTTCTGAGGTACTATCATCTGCAGATATCATGATGCTGTTGATTGCCCTATCTGACTGTCTTTTCCTAATTCGCCAGGCCAGTAGTTTACCACATTTTTCTCCATGGTCAGACTGTTTTAGCCACATTAACCTTTGTGCAACTTTGTCCATGGACAACTTATTATATGTCATTCTCATAATTTTCAATTCCTCTTCTTTCTGCTGGCTGTAATTATTATACAAACCTTGTTCCAACAATCTAATTTGTTTTTTCCATTGTTTCAATTTCCATGTGCTTTTCTTTGGCTTTGAATTTCATATAACTGTCACGGCCCCCCTAGTGGACAGCAGGGGTCGCTGTGGGTTTTTGTTGGGGTTTTTGTGTTTTTCACCTGGTGTTGATTAGTGTTGAGTGTTTCTGTTTGTTTATTGGTGAATGTTCCAAGCACTTCCCCAACTGAAGTATTTTAAACCTGAACATTGTTCCCCATGTTCCAAAGTTTCACTAAAACTTGAATCTTAACCCATCACCTACTGTGCACAACACATTTTAAAACAGTTATTTCCCCTGGGAATTTTCTCAAGAAACGTCTTTACATATACTTAATGGTATCACCTGTCACCAGACGCTGTGTGTGGAGAGGAGAGTTTAACTTTTAGGTTGAATTCCACTGTAAAATTCCTCTGCTTCAGAGGAAAAGAGGAGCATCTTCCCCTAATGGACCACTCTCAGCTTACAGGGATTCAGTTGAAATCCTCAGAATATTCCCATCTCCGTAAACAATTTTCTGGCTGTGTTGAACTCTCGGCGTCTCCTCATCGTTTCTGCTGAGAAATCCTGTACAAAGGCAATTTTGGCACCATCATATTGGATATTCTTACGGGTTGAAAGATGATAGACAGTCGCTCGATCTTGACATTTCCAGAACCATATAAGAACAGCTCTGTGTTGGTTCGGTTTTGCCAGTGCTAAGGTGCGGTGTACCCTTTCCAGTACCGGGGTCTGATCCGGGTTGAGCTCCAGCCACTTCGGTAACATTTCCCGGATAAACTCAAACAGCGGTTGAGTACCCTCGGCACCTTCTTGAAGACCAAACATACGCAGGTTTATTCTCCTACTTCGGTTCTCTAGGTCATCAGTCTTCGTCTTCATGTTAGCCGTTTTACAGTGGAGGTAAATTCCGCCTGTAGCTTCTGAAGTTCTTCCTCTGCCACGGCCACTCGGTTCTCTGCTTCTTCAATGATTTTAAGTCTGTTAACACATCTGCTATATCGGCCCTCTTACTGGCATCCGTGTGTTCCGAAGTTGAGGACTTTTTCACGCTGTGAGTGGCCGTCCTGCAAGCTCGAGTAAACACTTTGCATTTCTTTGTTGTTTGAGATGTTGGCATTCTTACGAAACCTCTAACCCTAACGATTTTCCGGGGGATGGAAGGAGATTTTGTGCATGGAGATTCTCTTCTATACTGCCATCTTTGTCGGTAGTCACGTGGTTCCCGCCAATCTCCTCATAGTTAGTGTTAAAATACTACAAAATATAAAAAGTATTTTATTGTACATATCTTACAAACACGTAATAGTAATGTTTATTTCAACAGTACATA
>JBBPCY010000136.1:360844-373782 GCA_037974405.1 Brachyalestes nurse
GTGAAGTGTACATTAGTTATGTATCTGACGGAGAAGGTTTCAGAGTTAGAGGAGCGCATCCAAACTTTAACTGGGGAAAGGAGACAAGAGTCAGGTGTGTTGCTAGGCAATCTGGATGCCTTAGGGGTAGGGCTGCACAATTAATCGAATTTTAATCGCGATCACGATTTTGGCTGCCAAGATTAAATTAAGATGATCGTTAGCTATATTAACATTTGAATAGCGGGCTCTGCTGCATATCAAATCAAGAACTTTCTCAACCAATATTCAGCCAAACACCAGGGGGTGTACGAAAGATTAGGACTTAATTAAGCTGCCTAAAAAATTGAGTGTGTACGTGCGTGTGAGTGTATGTGCCTGTGTGTGTGTGTGCATGTGCGTGTTAGCCCTTTGTCTTGGGTAAAGTTATTTTTATTTGAGGTTTCATTTTGAACTGAATGCCTTGTTCACTTAATGTTTGTTTAAAATAGAAAGTGCAATAAAATGTTTTACCTAAAACAATAATTGTGATTAATAATCGTGATTTCAATATTTATAAAAATAATAGTGATAATCATTTTGGCCATAATTGTGCAGCCCTAGCGCACACAGAGAGAGAGAGAGCAAAGGACAGAGAGAGAAGACACACGCGCGCGCACAGAGAGAGCAAGAGACAGAGTGAAAGAAGACACGCACAAACGCTCGCACGCGCACAGAGAGAGAGCGAGAGACAGAGAGAGAGAAGACACACACCCCCGCGCACGCACAGAGAGAGCGAGAGACAGAGAGAGAGGAGACACATGCGTGCGCACAGAGAGAGAGAGAGAGAGAGAAGACACACAAGTGCACAGAGAGCTGGTAATGCTAACGGTTTTTAACCAGAGAGAGGATCATCTCAGTGTTTCTCTTGTTTAAAGCCCTGCATTTTTATTACTGTAAATTAAAATTAAAAGAGGTGAATATGGGTTTACCTTTACATTTTCTTTAAGGGTAATGCATTAAACTGAGATAAAAATGAAATTAAAATGGTTTGGGGGCATATTTAGGGATTACACTATAAAAAAATAGGCATTTTTATGCTTTTTTTTTTTTTTTACCCAAAACACAAAAACGTGTTTTTTCCATTATACGCGGGTGCTCTTGAAACGTAACCCCCACGAATAGCGAGGGATTACTGTACTGCTTCATGCAAGCTAACACACAATGAGTTAAAGTATACTACTGATGAAGTATACTACCATTATAGTCTAAATTTAGCAGTTCTGTTCAATTCAGTTTTCATCAGTCACATGGTCATCATGTCAACTCAGCAATAAGAGCACAAGTCATATACAATATACAAGGTAAGATAAAAGATGGAATAAGCTATAAATAAAAACTAAATATATGTATATAAAGGATCATATTCAAAACAGGATTCATGTGTAAAAGTAAAACAGTGGCAATGTGGAATATTAACAATTTTAAGTTGAGAAACCTAATATCCTGGTGATAAAAACTGTGTTTGAGGCTAGTAGTACAGCCATTCTTTTATACTCTCTGACAGATGATAACTAGTAGAACGGTTTGTGTGTTGGATGAATACAGTCCTTGATTATGTAGTCTTCCACAGGCAGATTTAATATTCAACAATAATCAATGGGAATGGCATGTTTACAGATGTTGGTGTGGTCATCAAGACTTTCCCCCCTCAGTGGGCACTGTGGGTCATTCCAATATATTTTCACTGTTCCTTAAACTGGCTGACATGAAGTAGAATATATTTTGTCTAACTGACAATAAACCCCTGCTGTTTCTGACAACTCAGTATATTTTCTATGTCTTCCCATAGCGAAAGGAATATCTGAATAGTGATTTCAGTATTAAATTACTTTTGTTTTTCTTATTTTAAGTGATTCTGCTTTTACCATCTTCCATTCACCTAATTTGGCTTCAGAATTTTTCCACCTCAGACTCACTTTCAATTTCAAGATGGTGGTTCTGTAAAATGAGCGAATGTGGTCACTGTGACAGATAAAAAAAAAACAGTGAACAATAAATAGCCAACAGTGAACAAGCTTCCATGTCCCATTGTGTTCTATTAGACCAAATGTAAAATGATGATAAATAACATCCGAGCGCAGGAAGGTTTCATCTGCAAAATTTACAATCAGCTTCTGTTTGAAATTTATATAAGCAAGAAGGAATCATCTAATTATAATTTTTCATAATTTATCAAGCATTACTCTTTTGTCACCCTCTTGATCTTTCATCACTATTTTTTTCTCTCTCTAGCTGTGTTTTTCTTTATCCTCAGGACATCACAATTTCCTATCCAAAGTCTGATGTTTGTCTCCATACTCCATTTGCTCTCAGCAATGGCTCAGCAGTCAGTGCCACTCCGCACTACATAATACAGTAAATTAATGGCATGACTTCTGCACTTCTACATGAAAGAAGCCTCTTAAAGCCTCAAGAAGCAAAAGCATCAGCTCCTCCTTATCTGTTTTTTGTTCCTGTCATGTTCTGTCCCACCCACTACACTCTCTCTTTCCATCCGCAAGCTGTATTAATGGGAGGTCAGTGGAGAGAGGCAGGGGGAAGGATCCTGCATGCTTCATCTAACAGTGTCCAACTGGAGTAAGACACTTTAACAGGACACAATAGAGCACAAGAAAAGGTTACATGTCTGGCTGAGTTACCTTCAGTAAACCTGTCATATCTTGCCTCTTTGACTAGACACAGTAAATAAAGTCTTTTTGTATTCATGTATATGTATTAAAACCATGGTTTTGCCTCTCCACAAACACACATTTTGTTTATATATTAACTGTGTGTGTGTAACTATTTTATGTAGTATACCTACATTGTATGTACATTCATTTTTTCAGGTCCTTTTATTACAACCGTAATCAATGACCACTGATGAAAAGGATAAAGAAAGCCTAATGATTATGCAAACTACAATCTGTAATTGTACATCTACAAAGTGCATTATTGCTGTTATCCCTGCAGTACTGTTGTAATGCTGAATAACAAAATCTGAATAAAAAAATCTGAATAAACATTTTTCAGATTTTCTGGTATATTGTATTTCGAATGTATTGAATGAAGACACCATCACTGAAAACACTTGTGCTCTGGCATAAGGCCCTCTTCTATTCTCTTCTACCGCAGTGCTTTCATACACCTTAACTCATAAACGTGTCAGGAGAGATGAAGTGAGGGGGATGACAAAACAAAAACAAATCCAATTCCCCTTGCAGACAGCTCTAAAACACATCTGCAGCCAACTATGTACAGGCTTATTGCTGTTGTCCCTGCAGTCAGTTCACTTTATTAGGGGAGAGATACTGGGTCTCTCCGGCTTAATTACATTTAGAGGTCATACCACACTGTCAAAGCAGGTCTCACTTCACTGCACAGACTCCTTTGACTAGTGACAAATATCATTATGTAGCATGAATTTGAAATTTCAACCAAATAGAGAATGAAGTTCTATGATAGTTCTATGAATTTCTATGAAGTTCTATGAAGCACAACATTCGTATATGTTTACACTCCATTTGTAGAATTCCCTAGCACACTACTTCTACCTCAAAAGTAGATGAAAGTACCCTTAAATAATGGCATGCCATAGGGCTCAATAAATTAAATAAAAACTCCCTACCTAAATATTTGGCAATGCATGAGCTACAATTAATGTAGGCCATGGAGCAGGTCACAACAGGGTCACTCTCACTGCAGTGATCAAAGAAATTGCAGGTCTGCGGCTTAGAAATCATGTCATCCCCTCTGTTTTGGTCTTAAAACAGCAAGGTCAAGCGTTGTAATTTCATATAGGCCATAAAATATATAACAGTGAGTGAAAAAGGATGGACACATAAAATGCTTAGCAAAAAAATGATTAACTGATAACTGTCCTTTAGTTTATAGCTATTACACAGTGCTAAATTTAGAAACTGAATCTTATATAATACCTCTATATATAAAACAGAATGCCTTACATTCTCTCATAAAAATTATTAAAACTATAACAAACACACAACTTTTTCCTGCCTAGCTCCCGAGTGTTCAGTTTGTTCTCAGGTCAGGTGTGGGAGCATACGGTTCACCTTGGGTTCCTTTGGGGTTTTGTTAGTGGTTGTTCTTGGTCCGCGTACCAGGCTTGTTTTCTGTTTTGGTTTTGAATAAATCCTCACCTCCATGTCTGCCTCCAACTCCTCTTTTCCTCGATCATTCATGTCGAGACCAGGATTCCCCGTGACATTAATTTCCCCCCTCCATCAAATTTTGACTGTCGGAGATTGTTGTTACTAGTGCTGTGGACTAGAGTGGGGCAATGAGTGGCTGAGCAAATCAAAAAACTGCTTGCAGCTCAAGAATTAAATATTTTACACATTTTAAATAATAAATATGTATCATTATATGGTGGTCAAAGTTGATATCCTCGAGAAGTACACAATTTCAGTGACTGGTTACATAAGTGGATCCAAGACCATCACCACACACCCCAACCATAAGCCACGGATGACTGTGGAGGTGCTCACTCTGCTGAGAGTAGATGATAAGGCTGTCCTGAGGAAAGCAAGGGCCAAGAGCAGCAATGCATAAATGTACAGAGAGGAAGTGCAACAGATAATGGACTGGTGCAGAGCCCACAACCTGTCTTTAAATGTGGACAAAACAAAGGAGAAGGTTGCTGATTTCAGTAGGCACAATATGATCTCTGAACATCAACAGCTCCTCAGTGAAGACCATACAGAGCAGCTTGGTCTTCACGTTGTGGAGGAGAACCTCATGTGAACCCTGAACACCAGCTCCATCGCCAAGAAGGCCCAGCAGTGTCTCTACTTCCTGGAGAGACTGAGGAGAACAGTCACATACACACATACACTTACACCCATGACTTGAACTTCCTGCTTCTCCTAACACAGTCAATTTACACCCCAATTGCCACTGTAAAAATTCTTCTACTTATTATGTCCTGCTCCTGCTATATTTGCACAATTATTATTCGTGGCTAACTCTGTTCTGTATTTTTGCACACTTAACAACTCTGCTTCTAGTATACAGAATCTGTCATACTGTTTACTGAATACGGTATTCATTCAAACTGGTACTGTAGTTGTTGAATGCTCTAAATGTTGCCTTGTCCTCCTGTTTTTCTTGCACTCTCTTTCATTTTGTGTATTTTGCCCTGTCCACACTGTTTGTGATCTTGTGTTGCACTATGGTCCTGGAGGAATGTTGTTTTACATTGGAATGTGTATATGGTCGAAATTACAACAAACCAACTAGACTCAACAAATAACTCCGTCCATATAACTCAATGCTTTTTGATAATTACAAATAATAATGCATGTGAGTGCATGTGTTTATCCTAGGTAAGATAACCTCTCCATCCTGATTGCATGAGCCTTTCCAGGGACTGGATGACTACTTGATAATCACTAAGTCATGGAGTACTGTTCTCATCAAGACCTCCAATTTAACATCATCAGGTCCAGATGAGATCTTTCTGATACCTTTCTCTGTAGCGCATATGCCAAACCACTATCTTCAAGGCTATAAGGCAGAACCTTCCAGTTAAGTGTCACCACTAAGACAGCACATTAAAGGAAGTCTCAGAGGAGGGCGCAAACGTGTCACCTATGATCCTGAAACATAACAAACAGGGGAGCACATTAGGATTCCGACGGGCAATTGAAAGAGGAAATGGGGAGGTGGTTAAGAGGCAGTGGGAGACAGTGGATGAAAGGGAGGGAAAAAGTGGAGTATGGGAGAGCAAGAGATAAGGAAAGATACAGGGAAAAGACAGTGAGTGCAAGAGAGAGCAAATGTGAAGAATGGGCTAGATGCAGAGAAAGATGGAGAGAAAAGTAGACCAGGAATGAAAGGAGAGAATGAAAAGGGTATAAAAGAGAATGATGGAAAAGAATGAGAGATGTAAGAAGTGAATGTGCAGGTGACTACAAGCAAGGAGGCTGGAGACAGAGAGAGAGCGAGAGAGAGAGAGAGAGAAAGAGAGAGCATATAATAAGGGAGTTGGAAAAGAAAGGGGGGAATGAATGAAGGATAAAGGACAGTAAGTTTAATTAAATTTTTTAAAATTCATTCTGATTGCAGGGCCAACGCCCTAAACACTAGCCCATCCAGCTGCCCTGGTTGGATACAAGTGGAAAGAGCAAGAGGAAGTGTAAGAGAGAGAGAGCAAGAGAAGGGCTGTGGTGCCAGGCACCTTGCATGTGCAGATTAAATGCATGAAGTACTTGGTTGTTACAACAACAGCAGCCTGAGAGAGCACTGCCTTGTTGACAGGGATTTGCTAGCCAAGACAATAAGAGCCACACAGTAAGAGCACAGTCAGCTTATTGTTCACTCCTCTGTTTACTTAAAGTCTTTTTCCCCCCACAGATAATATTTACAGACCTACTGTTTGTCCATCAGCACCACTTGATAGAACTAAAGGTATTTTCACTCAGAACATGTTATACTAGTATAGCTTATAGTATATTGTTATGTGCATTATTATCGTATATTATGTGCAATAGTCTACCATGTGCAATATCATGTGCGGTTTTCTTATTAAGTGCTAAATAATTTTATTATGTGCAATATATTATGTGCAGTTACTCTTACCATGTAAAATACAACATCAAAACACCACAACATAACTGATCTACTACTGATCTCTATTACAGCAATAACATACTATAACCACTATTTGTCATTTTCTGCAAAGTTTTATTGGATTTATAAGAGCTAGAACTAAGCTAACGCAATCACTTACTTTCTCAATTATTTTCTATGACCATTCCTAGTCTGCAGAACATGTACTACAGAATTCCTCTCTGTCTGACTAACTCATCTCCTGTGACAACCAGTCCAGACTGAGCAGCAGTCGCTGCAGTTGTCCAGCAGCAGGCTGATGTAAAGGGCAGATACTGATGCTGGGTATTAGCCATTGCCATTAAATGAGTGGACAGGCAGCTGTCCCTCCCAGGCATGAGGTGAGCTATCTTTGCATTTGCAGAGGGCACAGCTGTGTAAGGCACATGCACACAAAAAATATAATCTGAGGAATGCAGAAGCTTATACATACATTAAAAAAATGCAGTCACTGACAACTAAAGGTACATATACAGAATATAATTACTGCATCTTAAATTCTAATCTAGCATTTCACCAAGTCACTACGTTTTAAAATGAGCTACTTCACTTAAGATGCCTGTGTGAAAGAACCACGCTCAGCCTACGCATGTTCTTCCACCTTATAGGAAGAAATATATAGTCTTACAAAACCACAGATTCAGCTGTATTAAACACATTCACAAAACACATCCCAAACAGTGTGTGCATATGTGCAAAATTAGACATAGCAATTACAAACACATTCTAATGTAAAATTCTGGTTTTATGATAAATATTATTACATTAAAATTAGCCAACATCAGGCTTCACATGAGCTAAATTACATCAAATCTGATTTTTGCTGCCAGTGTAAAAGACCACATTAAATTAGAACTGCTGTGGAAGCAGCAGTGGTATGGCATAGAAACAGAGCAGTCATTGCTTCTGATCTTGCACAAATGCACTTGTCTCACCACTGAGTTGTGACCCACACTTTGAAAAGAAGTCAGCAGTCTGAGAATACAACAGAAGAAATCTGCTTCACCACCAGACCATGACCATAGCTGCTGAGTGAAGTCACATCTGTGCGGAGGATCCACAGCTGCCATCAGGGACACCGACTACCTCGTTGTCATATAAAGCAAATGTTCCAGAAAATGGGGTAGTATTACTTCGGGCACCTATCCCAACACAAAGCCAAATAACACAAGCTGTTTTAGCATCTCTCATAGTGTCATTTACTATCTCTCTCCCGGGCACACTGCCAGTATACTAATTTCAAATCCACTTTCATACATATAATAGCAGCTAGTGATCACTTGTTTGACCTGCTTTCAAACAAACCCATCTGACAGAACTCAAAACTTCTACAAACATGCGCATGCACACACATAGGTACAGAGTACGGTCAATGACAGTGGTATGCACATTCATAAAGGTGTGGAATGTTATAGGGACGCCGGCAGAGGCTGGTAATGGAACATACCTTGAAAGGATGTCTCCAAGAATTTAGACAGGGAGGTATGACAGTCTGTCAAAGCAAGGCTCAAGATGATAGAGAGTGAGTAAGTGTGTGTGTGTGTGTGTATAAAAGAGTGACTGAGTGAAAGGGAGAAGCAGAGTGTGGTATCACTTTGATGCTGAAAGAATCAGAATCAAAATCAAAGGTAAGCGATTAATGAAAATCTTGCACTGAAGAGAAAACAGACCATCAATCCTTGAAATTTGTGCTAAAGGCAAAAGTAAATGAAAATGGGTTTTTAATTGCCAGTCTCTGCTAGGGATGTGACTTTTTGGCAAAAACACTTTTCGAAAATCGATGAGAACTATTAGAATATTATTCGAAAATTGACCCCCTCCCGTGTCCGCATGCACGCGCACGGAAACACACGATGACAGAGTGTGAAACAGGTGTTTTTACAACTGTTTAATCACACAACACCGTTGTTTAATGTAAAATGATGTACATCGGCACCAATAACAGGGAGCTTTTTAGCCTTCTGAACAGAGCCCTTTTTACTTTTTGTTTGATTTTTTTTATTTGTGCATGGCTTTCTTTCCGAATCTTCCAAATCACAGTACAGTAAATAAACATCTTCACTGAGCAACTCGCCTATGAGATGGGCTGTTATAGTTCACGATCGATAGCCTCCCCATAGTCAGTTAGATGTTAGCCCGGTAGATCCGCTCTGACGCCGGCCCTGCGTCGCACGGTAAAGTTCAGTTTTCTTCTTCTGTTATTTTGGAGTAGCCTATGGGCTGAGTAGGCCTAGTCTACCGTGCCTGTAGGGAGTTTGACTGTTAGTAACACCTTCAGGCTAAATTAATGCGTTACATGAAATATTGGTTAGGAAACGACTTCATTTCTGTTCCGCGTTTTTTTTCGGAGTCCCTTAAGGGAGATATGGCTAAAACAGTATTCGAAATAACTATTTGATATTCGAACGTATATCGAATATTCGACTATTCGAAAATAATGTCTCATCCCTAGTCTCTGCATGCCTCATTGCCTCTGGGATACAGCCATACAGAGAATCCATGCAAAGACGTGTCCACATGCAATACCGTCTGTAGTAATGCATACCAAGGTTATTATCGTCAACGAAAACGAACGAAATAACAAAAACTAGAATTGAAAAAACATTTTCGTTAACTGAAATAAAAACGACATTTAAAAGAAAAAACGATAACTAACTTAAACTGTATTGTGCGCTGACAAAACTAACTAAAACATACTGCAATTATAGATGAAATGTCCCTCGTTTTCGTCTTTGTCAATTTATTCATAAGCCTTTTGGATTGATATGAAATCGATTTATTTCGCTCTAGCAGTTTTACGTGAGCTGGCGGCGCCGTACGGCACCTCTCTGTCCGTCACTTCTTGTTTACAGTTGGCCTGTGCCCACCGCGTTACCTGGTTGGGAGAAGGTGGCAGAGTCCTATCTGAAATTTCTTTAACTATGACAGCGAGACAGATAAGAGCAGATACATTGTAGAAACATGTGACAAAACATGTGGGATACTTCTCAAGGGAAAAAAACCCACAAATCTGAAAGTCCACTTGAGAAGCTCGCATAAGACTAATCGCGAGTACCTTGACCAAGTAGCCTCTCTGATTAGCTCCCCCGAAAGAGAAGCAAGATCCCAGCCAGGTAGCACCGGGAAGGAGGAGACAACCATAATAGACTGCTTTCACCGACGACCAAACAGCTGCTGGTTAATAAATACACAGGAACACCACAAGCGGGACGACGCATTGGTAAACATGTTTATTGAGACTGGGATGTCTACATGACTATGCGACTCAATTGCTTTCAAAAAGTTCAGCTATTCTCTCTCTTGTAGACTGTTGTTTGTTGTGGATGGTTGGTTGTTAAAAAGTAACTGAATACATTTTTTAAAATATCCTTTGTTGAGTTTTATTACACAATACTTACTGATCTTTTTGTATCCTCCACCTGACAAATAACCCAATGTATGAAAAAACGAAAACTAATACTAAAACTAATAAAAACTAAACTAAAATTAAAACTAACTAAAACTGGCAAACCTGCTCTAAAAACAAATTAAAATGAACTAAATTAGAGGGAAAAAAGGTCAAAACGAAAAAAACTAAACTGTAATGAAAAATCCAAAACTATTATAACCTTGACGTCTGCTGTGTGGGCACATTTCGATATATCTAAGACAGACACATGGAAAGCCGTTTGTAAAGCTGACGAAATTCTGGGCCGGGGCTGCTCTCAATGTCATTCCGCCAGGAGGGGGGATGCTGCTGGTGATGGATTTCAGGCAGCCGGGGTCTCACTCACTATCATTCTTTCGGGGGCGGATGCTGACGGGATTTCGTGCTGCCCTAAATTTACCATCAGCCCTCCGGGCATTTGCCCAGTATGCACTGGCTATGCCAGTCTGTTTTAATACAATATTTTGTTATACGCCTACAGAGAATGTTGTTGTATCTTTCAACAGTTTTTCTGAATGTACTTCGTTCAGAATATTAAAATGTACTTGAATTCACTAGTTTTATGAGAGAAGATATTTAATTGTATAATAGTTCAGCTATCATGCTTTTAGGCTATTCATGAGTGGGGCCAAGTAGATTATTTTTTTCAAATTTTATTTTATATTGTGCATTGTTTGAATGCTAAATAAATATTTTCATAGTTTTGTAACAGATTTATTCTTTTAACCATGAATATTTATGTATGCAATTGCAATGCCTGACTTTACAAAAAATTGGTATAATAATTTCTTTCAGTGTTTCGGTTTCCTCATTTTCGGTTTTCGGATTCGGCCAAAAAAAAAATCATTTGGGGGCATCCCTAGTTTTGTTTTATATTCTTCCTTCTCAAACTTCAACTGCATCCACCATTCTGCTAACAATTTTTTGGACCCGCTGTCTATTTTTATCCCGCCCAATTCTGCAAGATTTGCTTTGGGTCCCACGAGATCCCGCTCCCAATGCAGGGCTCTACTTCCCAGCATATTCACTTCCCAATGTATATAAAAATTCAGTGGGGAACATCCTGTCAGAGGCAGTGATGCACGATCCAGACAGAATACTAGTATTTTGATTATACTGCTACATACTATATTTCTGTATCATCACTTTTCTGGACTTAAAGGCTTAAAATATCCACTGCCCGGCCACACGGTATATTTAAGCTGCGGAAACACACCGTGTTCAAATCAGTTTACGTGATATTACAAAACCCATATATGTCTCTTTATTAAGCAGTTCAGCCCTGCCTAATTAAACAAAAGCTTGTTTAATTCTGTGGCTGGAAAGGGGTCATGTAAGAATGAATTATGACGAATTACAAAATATTTTTGGACACAAAAACCCATAAAACTTCAGGAAGAAATGAAAGAAGAAAAATGTGATGTGTCCCTGCCAGAAACATTGTGACTGGTTCGAGGTTCATTTGCTGTTCTGTGTGATTGTGTTCAAATGGATATTATGAATGATTAACAGACAATATACTGTGCAGCCCTTTGAGGCAAGAAGCAGTAAAACTGCTCACTACAAAATCTGTTAAAGCCAGTTTTTTTACAGGTGGCAACTAAAAAAGATTTTAAAAATATCTAATTTAAATTTAAATGCTGGCACAAAAAATACAATATACAAAATACAAATATCAGACACACATCCAAGTTCTTAATTTAGATAGTATTGGAGACACCTAAACATTGGTTTTATGAGCAAAAAAAAAAAAAAAAAACAAAAATCGTCTTACAGCAGGGTATCGAACTGGCCACCTCTTCGGATTCTCTTCATTCAGTGTATCGCAAGTTACCGCTGTTCTATGGAGGGGGGCATTAAGTCCTTGTCCATTACCAAGCCTTTTATGGTCAAGAACGCTGAAAACAGGAGCAAGGAAACACTCTATATGCGCGTGTGCTCAAGGAAAAATCTCCATTCAGCAAAAAACTAGCAAATGAACTTTTCACATATGTTTTGCTAACAACAGAGATGTCATGACGACTAAGCAGGTTTTGACTCAGAATGTCTTGTTTTTGAAGACTGACCATATTCTTTGGAGATGTAGGCTAGGCCTATACTATTTACTTTGGTTACAATTTAATGTTATGAGCACAATTTCTGTTTACATTTTGATGAGCTATGTCTACATTCTTTATTTCTGTTTACAGTTTAGTGTAATGGTCACAATTTTTGGTTTTGTTGAAAATGTAGAAAATTGATGGGATGCATCGTGATACATCAAGATGCATCGGGATATCGAATCGTTGATATGATAATTGTAATCAAATTGAATTGTGAGGCCAGTGAAGGTTCACACCTCTAATAATTAGACCATAATTATGTAGGATATATTTCCAAAGAATTTTTTTAAAAATGTTTTCCTAAATATGGAAAATGACCTGTATCAGTAATGACAATCAGTAATGTAATGTACACAGTCTGATAATATAATATTTAACTGTTAACTGGAGAAAATACACACCAGCTGACCTGGTAGCCATCCTGAAAGTACTGGTAGAGGAGTTGCTTCTTTCAAAAAAAACTTGTAAACCATTTTTTTAAAAACATCTGTCATGAACACTTCATTTTTCCACAATTTTTTAAAATATTACTTTAACTGATTGTAGATTTAAACATTTTTCTGTCATTAGAAAACCTTTTGTAGTACCTCAAGTAAAACTCAAACTCATACCTTGGATGACCCTTCATATCATCTATATGGTCCCGCTCAAATGGCCACGCCCACTTCCCACCATTATTCACTGCGATTGTAACATGCCCATTTCTTTCACTGGCTTATCTCATGGCACCATGTGACTCTAATGTATATGGCCACGCCCATTTCCGTCTGCCAAATTTT
>JBBPCY010000136.1:384773-404048 GCA_037974405.1 Brachyalestes nurse
ATTACTCACTGTTACAGAGCTTAAGTTCATTCCAGTTTCTGAACTCGTCTGAGATCGTTTACTGAGCTACATCTGATCGACTGTACGTGATTCTACTTACTCGTACACAACAATTAGGGAAAACACGCAGAATGCAAATACGACGTAATTATGTCATCAAAATGCAAATATACGCATGACGTCATCTAGTGACATTTGCCGACTTTTCGAGCAGACTTTAGCTACTTTCCATTGAAAATAGTTGGCAACACTGGCTGGTTGGCCCTTTTTCTGTGTTTTTGGGGAACATTAGAGGGGAGTAGATGTTGTTATGTAGTATTAGAGATTATTTATGGTGAATGTTTGTGTTAGTTGTGTCAACTAGTGATTGTGAGTCCTTCTCGCCTGGGCATACCAGTGGGGGAGCAGTACTCTCTAAAGTACAAAGCCTGTTTCGAAGCAGTTGCCTGAGAATAAATAGATATTTTGCTTGAGTATGTCTTTGCAATTTTCTCTTTCACGCTCGACACAAATCCAGCGCAAGAAAAATCTCTCTCACTGGAGTGCTCTGAACACACTGTGATAATGACAATTTGTACATGATAGTCTAATACATAGATATTTTCACTTATATGTGTTATTTTAGCAGGCTAGAATACCGTTTTGATTAACCTGCTACCCGCCCGTATGTTACGAATTACCCGCCCACAAACCTGCCCGTAAAATTCCAGAACAAAAATGTTTTTTTCTAGACTTCACATCGAAAACTCGCCAAACTTGCATCCGAACAGCTGGTATGCATGTTTATGACCACCAGACTCTACTCCACATAAGAGAAGAGCACGTAGCCTACCTCGAAGATGAGCTGCTGCTGCTACTCCGAGATCTCGGCTTGCTACGCGACTGGGCCCTCAGACCATGGTGTTGCCTGATGACGATGGCCGGGAGAAGAGACATCACCAGCGGTGCGCGAGGAAGTGCAGCAAGCGAGGGGGGCCATGCTAGGCTAAAAGCTAACAGTAGCCGGCCTGCAATCCCATCCATCCATGTAACTGGATTTGCAGAGCAAGCACACTACTGATCTTCTTAAGTTTTATCATCTTTATTTTTATTATTCCGTTCACCAGTTTTTTGGCCCGCTACTCCTCCCAGGGCTTTCAAGATAGAGACACCGTTCCAACTCTGACACGTCTGGACTGATCTGGAGTAGTGTGCTTGTTCACAGCTTTTTGCTATGCCTTGTCGTTTGTTCGTGGTTCCTGTTTTTCTGGCGGACAAATGTGGCAAACATACTGGTGCCCTGAAATCCTCAACTTTCAGATAGTCCTGCTCGGACAAGCCTTGTCCGAAACCCAACTTCCCCGACACACAAACGCGGTCGGTTATGACCAGCACTCGTCTTTTCCTTGTCTTTCGCTCATCCATTTTCCCCCCCTTTCACTTCCATTCTTTTTTAACTGAATTGAAATGAATGCAGTTTCAGAAGAAGAAACTTTCAGGCTCCATACAGTGACCAAGCCTTATGAAACTTCATATGAGACCTCAGGCCACACCCCCAAAGACACACCTGTTTAAACTAAACTATATGGCCAAAAGTAATGGGACACAGGTGTCATGCAAAACTATATGGCCAAAAGTATTGGGACACACCTGTTTAAACTGAATATGGCCAAAAGTATTGGAACACACCTGTTTAATCAAAACTATATGGCCAGAAGTATTGAGACAGAGCCTCATCAAGAAGAAGGGGGACAAGAAGGGTGAGACGACTGCTGGATTTGAGGAAGCACACTTTGCATTTTCTCTGCGAAAATGCAGTCTAGTTGTTATTGTTGCTCTTGTGGGGTTTTTTTTAGCTCTTTGTTTTTGTGGTCTTGTGTTCTGTTCTTGGTCCATGGTCCTGGAGAAACGTTGTTTCGTTTTTACCATGTACTGTGTTTATATGGCAGAAATGATAAATAAAACATACTTAACTATTATGACTACTAAATAAAAACACATAAAACATTTAACAGCAAAAAAGGAAATTTCTTGCTCGCATCTGAATGCATCAACTCCAACTAGCCGCTCGTGCTGCATTAACGATTTTGCCAGCTAAAATTATCCAGCTGGCAACTGGTTCACCTTGGTTTTACAATAGTTTGCATTGCTTATCACTCTTCTTCCCCATGCTCCACATCTCAGATACAGACACTGCTATCCTAATCCAATCAATTGTTCAATCTGAACCGTACATCGCTGATCCACTCCACAAAGGTCTGTGTAAAACATCACCACGGATGTCCAAGGAGGGACGAATTATGACTAGTGTTCAAACAAGTGGTGCCAATGTTGTCTTCAAATATATGATGTGGCTACAGAGTAGGAGTACTTTAAAGACAAGAAGAATCAAGTGTGCTCCTGCTTGTTTGGAATGAAAACCTGCAGACACACTGGCCCTTGGCAAATAAGACCTGACACGTCTGCTTTTTAACCAGACTGAAGCCAACATTAAGAAAATACAAATGGTCAATTTGAAATCTCTTCCCTAACAAAGTGAAGGAAGCAATTTGGAGGAGCTTTATATTTAGAGGTCAAATGCTAAGCACTTACAGCCAGTTAAGTTTGGGGGGGGGTGGGGGGGTTTTGGTTTTTTTTTTTTCTGTCTTTTTGTGTGTGTGTTTCTCTCTCTCTCTCTCTCTCTCTCTCTCTCTCTCTCTCTCTCTCTCTCTGTAAGAGATCCTTTATTACCTTATCTACTTTGGATGCTAGTGAATGAAAGGTGGTAGCATTTGCTGAGAAAAGTGATAGGACCTGAATTCAGATTCAAAACAGAAGTAATAGATTTTAACTGCTTGTCCAGCTGTGTTTACATAGCACTTAATTATCTTATTAATTTGTGTAGTTCAATTTAAAACACTTTTTCTGCAAGTGCACCGGCAAATCTGTGTGTGCGCACAAAGTTTCATGTAGGTGTCATATGGCTGACTGATTTTAAAACTAGCATGTGGTCATAACACAAGGATAGATTTATCACACAGTTTCAGATACCAAACTAAAAAGACATATTGCAGTAAAACACTTCTGAAGGAAAAATACTGTTTGTTTAAATAAGGGGGGCTAAAATAAGGTGGAAATCCTGCTTTAAGGCACAGTCACACTTATGCTTTCCAGCGCATTTTCATAAGCAAAATTTTCAAAATTACACAATACGGTAAACTCTGCAATGACCTTGGGGCAGCCCTTCATATAGCAGAGCTGAATATCAGAAATCAGAACATTCATCTCAGTAGTCTATGCACTAAACTGTGTAATGCACAGTCATTAGGGAGACCTCTGTGGTTTTACTGTTTGTAGTAGACAAGTTAGCCAGCTTACTACACTTACTATAAAAAATCCTTAGGCATCTTTAACCTAACTATCAACGAGTAAAGATTAAAATTTAAATTATTAATATAGATATAGAATAAATATAAAATTGTTTGCTCATTCAATATGAACAGATTCCTCTTAAATGCATCAAAGTTTACTAACCATACTGAACTGCAAAAAAACAAAACAAAACAAAAATACTACTTCTAGCCTGGTCCACGTCCCTGATAGGCAGCATGCCCCTGTAGGTAAAGAGCAAGTGAGGTATTACAGTCGTGTAGGCCCTGACATAAGCATGCATTTGGAAATGTTTATAATCCTCCTAGAAAAAATACAATTAAAATACAATTTATTTTCCCCGAAAGCTTCGAAGTAAATGAATTTGCCATTTGCTGGAGTCGGTAGAGAAGCCTCGGGCCAGGAAGGACTAAAGCTGCCTCTGGTCCTCTCTGCCCAGGTGAAGTCCACCTGAGCTGGTTAGGAGATTTCCAGAAAGAGGGCCCCCACCGACATTGTGTCAGCTTTGCTGTCAGGATTTCAGGAGGATTATTATCTCATACCCACGCTTACATGCTTACGTGCTTTGCAACGAGGGGGCTAAAGTGGAGGGAAAGCAGGAGAGTGTGGAAGCAGCAGAGAGGGGGATACAGACATGAGTGGGGAAGCCAATAACAAAGCTTTAGAGGGATTAGAGTGTGCCAGATGGCCAGATGCAGTTGTTTACAATTGGTGCGTTTCATGGCACTACCTCAAAGTCTTCAGGAGAATTTAACAAAGTTAGCTGATCACGTGCAACAATTCTAAATAAATAAATAAAAAGTCACGCCTGGCGTGATACAAGCACGTTCCCACTGACGGCTCTGAAGCATTCTCTACCTGCACACCAGAGATAGATGGCTTCAGCCACGGCTGCCATTGATACTACTACTACCTCTGAGATGTCTGTCATCCCTTTCCTCTTTCTGAGAAGTGACAACGCTCTAAAGAGACATGCCAACTAGGCGCATTATCCCTGTGCCATGGCAATGTCTCTTCTACTGCCAGCCTCTGATCCCTTTAGCAAATGGCAATTTCTTGTTATGAGGTAAATATAAATAGTGAAACATCTGACACACTGTGTTGAGCCCATTTATTATCAAATATCAGAGATCTGGCTCACAGAATCAGAGCAGGGGATCTCCAAATGTAGAATGTTTATTTATGATTATCACATAATAATTAACACTGGGTTGTTGTAATCCTCAAAACCTGTGCCTGCACTGAGCCAAAAGAAGGGACTAACACAATGCAGATCACACCCTCAAAACCTAGAGCAATCCTAGTGGGGAAAACATTTCCATTCCATCTCTTATCAGGCACCAATGATATCACTACAGGTTTTTATGGGGGAGTTAAAGAAATTAAAGCTAATTCATGCAGTTTATACATATCATTACTTATTTTGTTCATTACCAATGTTGGCGCTCTCGATTAAAGTGCTCCTTATTATTTGCAATGAATGGATAGTTCGTACATTAAAGCGAAAAGATTCTCTCCTATCCGTTGTTCTGCAGGACTCAAATATGAAGCAAACCCTGGAATGACCTACTACAAAAACAAAATTGAAGTTGTGCTTTAGGAGTGGTACAAACTCCGGCAAAAATGAGTTTATTGTAAATTAGCTGCATGATGAGATTGTAACCACACAGACTGGAATAAGCCTCACTTTAAAAAGACACATGCATTAAATTTTCAGGCTGGCAAATCCACCATGAAGACCATTTTACTGCTAATATTGCCCTTTGCAATCCTTTGTTTTCACATCACCATGGACTATATAACTAAAGAGGCACTGAAATCAGTGGATCCAAAATAAACAAAACAAAAAAAAAAAACAATTCTTCAGCTCAGTGAGTGAGCAACCCTCTTAGAACAGCTCAAATGATCAATAGTAAAAGAAGCTGAAGGGGAAACAAATGGAAAAGCATTATCCTTCTGTCAAGGCTGTAAGGGTACCTTGGAAAACTCTTGTGTTGCAAGTAAAGATGGCTAGACAGAGTACAAATCTGTTTTCTCAATTAAAGAGCAATTCAATAGTCAGAGGATCAACGAGGAGATTTTCTATTGAAACCAATGATTAAGAGCAAGAAATACACAGCTATAGACAATATTTTACAGGCATCATTGATTTGTCTTGAAGACATTTACAGTTAGTGAACCTTTACACTTCTGTACAAATGCTCTAAAAGATCACCCAGGTCTTCAAGCAGCAAATCATGCTGCCTTCACCACACATCACAGCACATGAGGTGATGGCATATATTGTTTTGTTGATTTGAAAGATCCAGTCAGTTATGCTGAGTGTTGCTCTGTTACTCAGTAATATAAGAGGTCTCTCTTCCCTCTTGCAGATGCAGTAACAGAGTAGCTCTATATACAATAGCATGCCAAGAAGAAGGGGTAAAAAGCAAATCTTGTGATTTTCCTGCTGCATAACGATGATAAGACCTCAGAGAGAGGAAAAAAGAAAAGGGAGAAAGAGAATGAACGAGAGGATTAAAAAGTGACTGAAAATTGCTAATCTCGGAGAGCGACGCCAACTTCATTTGCCAGTAGCTGAACAGTTCTCAGGTTTTGTCTAAAGCCTTTCTGCATCGCTGCACCCCACAGTGCAGAGCAAGCCCTTTCTATTTAATGCAACTTTATTCATTTTTTACCACAAACTGGCAAACCGTGGAACATGACACTGCAGCCCATCTGATGGAGTAAACGCAATTCGGATTCTCTCCTCATAATGACCATAATCATATTTGTCCAGTCATTAGCAAAGGACAGACGGTTGAAGGTTGGACTTGGGAAATGACTTTGGCACACATCCCATGTGTGTATAACAGATTGTTGAAAAGCTAGAGAAATTAAATAGGTTTAACTTTCCCTTCATGGAGTAGAGAGAATAAGTTGAAATCAGTTATTATGGCAGTAATTATTTCCATGACCATTCAGATAAAGATTCAAACATTTAATTTTTTTTATATAATAATCGTATACAACCCAATTAAGTTGTTTAAATCATTCTGCTCTCCACCAAGCACCTTGTGTTTTCAAAGTGGATTAAAAAAGTTTGTGTACAGCTGCAAGTAAATATTTTACCGTATTACTATTGTAGGATCATATCAATGTACTAGTACGGTTATAATTCCTTCAAGCAATTATTGTCAACTCTAATCCTGCTATAACGAGTCTATAGTTATGAAGAAGTTTCTCCCCATGGGTGATATTTAAAGCAAATAATAAACTACACAAATTCATGTGGAACATAAGTTCTCAAGCAGCCAGCTAATAGCCTTCGGGTTTTTATCGGAGTATAGATTGTATCTCAGCATCATCACTTTTATTTGTTGAAAATGTCAGGGCAGATAAAATTATATGGGAGGAGGGAAAAAGCAAAGCATCTCAGGGCTTTCGCCAACCAAACCGCGGTAAAGGTAAAAAAATGCTCTGGTGCTGAAGAGTGGCATTTGGGAATTCATGCAGAAAGAAGAAATCATGATGAACAAAGTAGACAGTTCACCCTGTAAGTGATCACAGCATTTTTCCCCCTAGGTATGACCAAAACATCTGGAACCATTTTCAGCAGACTGGAAATAACACAAACCTCTAACAAACAAACAAATTTGTTTGTATAAGACTGTTCACAAAGTTAAGGTGTTAATGTATTTTTTTCTATTTTGACCCTAAGAACCATGCGTAATAGTCCATGCTGAATTCCAGCTTCAAAAACAGCTATAGTAATGGCAATTTTGTTTCTAAGCAAGAGTCCTATGGATAAATCAACAGACATTAAACTAACAAAAGCAACAGTGGAATTGGAGAGTAACAAGAATACACAAGCTGTATGAACAAGAGTGAAAGTGCTACAAGAGGAGTTTTGACTGTAAATTTGATATTTATGATCTTTACACTAAGTGGATAGAACAGCCTCTTTTGCTCTCACGGGACAGCAGTTATGAAAACTGGAACTCTATGGAAATCACAGGATTTTCAGGTTCTTGTGAAGTCTGTATTAAGAAGAAACTAATATTTTTCAATTACTGAAAGTAATAAATACATTCCCTCCAATAATGACACCGGTAGTAAACAGTAGAAAAAAGTAATGGGTATCCATTTGATTTTTTTGGTCAAACTATCAAAATTTGGGGCACAATTATTGAAAAAAATCGAATCTTGCAATTAAATAAATTCAATTATTTCAATTGTATTTGTGACAATTATCCCTATGAGTAAAATCTAACTAAATTATATTCCTGTTTCACTGGGGTATAAATATTAGGTGACACACAGTCCAAATTACATTTGTCACTCATCACTATGAAAAAGGTCAGGGAATGCAGAAGTGATTTGCAATAAAAGGCTTCTGACCTGCACAAATCAAGAAATGGCTACATAAAACAGGAGCACAACGGTTAGAAATGCATACTTCCACTATCACGGCAATAATTAAGATGTTTAAAGTGAACAGAGATGCAAGACAACTTATGACTATAATGATACTTGTGTACATTTGTATGCATTAAACATGTATATTTGATTTAAAAATAGATATATATTTGATTTAAAAATCTATGCCCTGAGACACTGAAGGAGAGAGACTGTGTGTGTGTGCGTGTGTGTGTGTGTGTGTGTGTGTGTGTGTGTGTGTGTGTGTGTGTGTGGTTTCTATGCAACATTTACTAACCCTCTTCTCTAGCTGTGCAATTTGCTCCCTGTAGAATGCTCCCTGTGCTTTCAGTTCAGCTTCTTTCTTCTCCAGCTGTTTGCCCTGTGGTACAAAAAACAAACATCTAATAAACATAGTCTATGTCAACTTTAAAACATTCTAACTCATCAAGCGGGATGAGAAGTATGCTCAGAATAGCATTAATATGTTGCTATATTACCAAAGCAACAAATCAACCAAACATTACAACCAAAGTATGAGAATGAGCTGTTAATTCAGTTACACTGATGTCTCAGAACTGGATAAATAGGCATCTGATGCAAATGTTTCAGACCTAGCAGAAGAACCAGGATGATTAGCAACACAATTAAATCTAAAATGCACCATGCAAAAACAAACACAGCAAGGGTTTCCAAATGTGTGTCGATACACAATAGCAGTGATTTTGTTATACTGTGTATTTGCCATAGAGAGCATCTAAGAAACTACTGTAAATGGGCAGAAAGAAAGCAAACACATCATTACATGTCTGTCTAGATCAGTGGTTCTCAACCTTTTTTGAACAAACTCCCCCCCACCCCAACACACAAAGAAATAGGCTACTATCATAATTGACGGATGAAGATTATGAAAATATATGGCCTAATAATAATAATAATAATAATAATAATGAGGATGATGGAGGATGATTATGGTTTTCAAACGCCCCCAGGGGGGCGGGACCGCCTCGTTGAGAAAGGCTGGTCTAGATACACATTAACAGAAGAAATTTTACATAATAAAGTACAAATTCTTCCATTCAAACACGCTCATAAATTATGAGAAACCCTGCATCTAGGAACAAAAACGCATGCAAGTCAGCCACTCCTTGCTGGTTGCAAACATACATATACATACACTAGAGCATTAACGACTCCAGATTTTTTCAAGTCGACTAGTCGTCAGCAAAGTTGAAGTCGAGTCAACTAGTCGTTTGATGACGTCACCACACGCAGCAGAGGAACACAGGTGTGCAAAACTGAGTACCTTTTAGTAAAAGTTCTCTGTAACATTAACAGTCAACACTACAATGAAATAAAACAATGGCTGATACCTTGAATTTCCTGGTAAATTTAACTGAGAGTGGGAACAGTTTAAGCTGCAGCAGGACGACTCCCTGCAGTGCTAGCATTAGCCATGTTAGCTAGCAGATGCCATGCAGAACGCTGGTACTGTTAATATACACCGACTTTAACACCGACTTTCAGGTTGAGCAGGTCAACGTGCTGTTTGTGTGTAGAGTGAAGTATGTCCACACATGTGATGTGTGTCTATGTTCTCTGCTGCATGTCTCTCACCTTTTGTTTAGATTCCTCTCGCGCCAACGGTACCGCCCTTTTTATGAAGGGACTATAATAATTAATTAAACCAAGGAACATGTGTCAGCGTCAGCCAATCAGAGGCAGAGTTTGCATTGTGTACACAAGCGAGGGCCGAGAGAGAGGAAAAAACACACGACTAGTCGAATTCTCTCAGGGGGCGTCGACTCGTGCCTCTGAAGGTCGACTAGTCGACTTTTGTATTAATACCCTACCATACACACACACACACACACACACACACACACACTCATGCTCACACAAAGAAGGCATTGTGGTGTTGACCAACAGAGCAGAGCATGTAGCCTATGAGCCAAACAACGGAATGCGACATAGCACAACCCAGAATTACAGGCCGTTGCAATCACCCCCTTTTCCTTTGCCTCCTATCATCAGTATGCACATCATATATAATTTTCTAGCTAGGTGGCTCTGAAACTGCCAATATGGACTACAACACAGCACACATGCTCACTATCAATGAGCCAATTAACTCAATGCATAAAAATAAGCACCATCTTCAAAAGGGAGAGGGAGAGAGAGACAGAGAGACAGAGACATGCTTACCCAAGCATCCAGTTCCGAGGCGGGCTGAATAGCGTGAAGGAGTACAATATAGTATGAGACAGAATAGTAAAAACTGATCGCTTAAAAAAAAAGCAAAGCTCATTTAGAGAAAAACGGTTGTTCATTTCTACCATGGACATGGCAGAAAAATCACTGACACCACTTCATCCTAGGCTTCATGAAAACAGGTACAAGGTTAATGTAGCCCCCGAGTAACAGACATGTATATGCCACCAATCACCAAAATCATCACCCACAGAAATCACAGAGATGCTCATGTGATTGCCCACACTAGACAGGAATACTGTTACACATGAAAATAGAGAAAAGGCTTCAAAATGGCAGTAGAGATATGATATGCAGTAGAGAGGTTATGATGACATTTTCTTGTGAATTACTGAAGCCGATTTTTAACCTTGAGAGTCAGCTGATATTGCTAAAATGTAAGCTGTTTTGCTTTAATTAAATGTATAAACTGAGGGCTCATTGTATATAAAACCTCTACAGGTTATAAAAATAACATTTTACAGTAGCACATTGGGTTCTCCATGCTACCCAATGAATTGTGTCTTGGTAACCTAAATATGCTAAACTGGAAACTGCACAAACTGCAAATCATTACTCTGCAGTGGTTTCCACTCTTACAGTTTCTACTTTTACACTCTTCTGTCAGTGAAAGAAATAGATGGTTTGGAATCATTTCTCATAATCAAGTTAACTACAGAATGGCTCACACACATCTACTTAACAGTCTGGTGGAAGGTAATTGGGTCCTGTTTGAAGGTCCTGTTTGAAGGTCCTGTCCAAACAGGCCAAGCTCTGCACAATGTGACCGCACATATTGAAACCTTGTGATAAAGAAGAGGGAAAGTTGGCTTCAAAAGAAAAAAACAGCAACTAGTTATTGAAGGAAAGACTGCTGTGTCAGTGACTTTGGACTTCCCAGTCACATCTGGAAGTGTCCTTTTAATTGTGTATGTAATTACTAGATCTAGGTGGTTCAATGGCACAGTCAACGGCAAGTGTTAATAACAAAACTGAGACACAAGTACTTCAAAATTTAAGGCAAGTTTTACCAAATACCATTGCAGAACCAAAATATATTTTTGTTACCATGGCACTGACATATTGCATATTACAGTAAACACTTCAAACTCCACAGTTCGGTAGATCTCCAGGAGACATTTCCAACGAGCCCTCATTTTAATTTTTTGCCAGAGTAGATCATGTTTTATTCTCCGAAAACCGGGTGTCCCAATACTTTTGTCACGCAACCTTCCAAGTTGCATATCTCGGCGGGGAATTTAAATTAAAAGACCGGTTTACCTTGAACAGAGGCGAATACAGGTTTATCTTTGCATTTTGTAATGCATTAAACTGAGTTTAAAATGAAAGTGTTCTGGGAGCATATTTGGGAGCATAATTAGGGTTTACACTATAAAAATAGGCAATTTTAGGCAGTTTTTTTTTTTTTACCAAAACACAGCGTGGGTGCTCTTGGAACATAACTGTACTTTAGGTTGCCCCATTTGTTTTAAAAAATCTTTCTCTCCACTTCTGTCTCTTTCCTGAGACATGTATAAAAATGCCGGGTCCAAATGGGTCTTTTAGTGTTAAAGGTTGCCGACCCCTGATCTAATAAGTACAACAGGATTTTCCAATTTATTTGTTGAATTAATTTGAATTTATTTGTTCTGTAATGGGATTGGTTTTGGACAAAACACGGACAACAGGATAATCATGAAAACAGTTATAAATACCTCCATACTAATATTAAAACTAAAAGTAAGAACAAGTGAAAGTGAAAGTGACCATTCTATCATACGTGAACATACTACAACACACAGTGTGAACAGCACAAAATTCAACCTCTGCATTTTAACCCATTGAACCCATTCACCAAGGGAAGCAGCAGGCAGCCAGGAACACAGCGCCAGGGGAGCAGTGCGTGGGGACGGTACCTTACTCAGTGTACCTCAGAGGTGCCTAGCGGTCTTGGGAATCGAACCCACGACTTCCTGATCGCAGGGCAATCAGGAATGATTGTGGAATAAAAACCTCTGAACTAAAGCTGAGCACAAAGAAAACAGTTTCCTTGTACTTCAAGATGTTTACACAAAATACTGAAAACTTCAATACCAAATTGGTATTGAACCCGACAGCATGTATTGTTACTTTCCCTAATAATATATTAATGTTAAAATCAAATATAATCAATGCATCACTTTTTAGTGCATGGATTCTGCCTCTTTTGCCTTTAAAATACACAGATTAAATTTGTAAATACAATTTTCATGCATACTGAGAAAAGCTTCTCTCACTATCTCCCTCATTTACATATACACACACACAAATACAAATACACTGCATCTGCTGTGTTCTGCAGTGACTGTTTTTATGCTACCATCCCGTCTTGGATGTGTTGGGTTACCATCTGATCCCGGATTGGGATTCATTCCATTCCCCAGCACTTATTTACTCTGATGCATTTATTTAACACATAGCTACGGGCCATGCAATAAAATAGCATTTAATAATCAGACTGATTACCCAGAGTACGCACTGCTGCTGCTGTTTGGAGGAGGACAACATGAGGGCCATTGGCTTTGTTTGGGTCAAAAAGAATAATTCTGCTCCCTTGATTGTTTCAGTGTTTATGTAACTTTCAGTGTTTAGGGAGCTAAGTGAACAGTCAGAAATCGAGGGACCGGCCTTTGGCTTTGTGACAAGGTTAGCAGACTTGCCTTCAAGCCCTTTTCGGCTGGAATGGAACTACAGTAAGACTCCTGTAGAGATTTGCTCATATTGGATAACTATGGATCACCATTGTTCATTTAGGCTTTTTTTTAATTGTAGGACCTTATGAAAAATAAAAGTGTCACTTTCAAATTTAGCAGTTCTGGGATTAATGACAACCGATTATAATGATACTCAGAACACAATCCTTTAAAATCTGTATGTAATGTTTTGTCTATAATGCTATGTGAAATTATTTGAAATGTTTGTCCAGTTACATTTGTGTATGAAGTGTCTTTTAAAAAATGAACGGTACTTAACTCATCCAAATGTGGTATAAAAAAAAAAACCCAGAATCATCATGGGGACTTTCTCAGACAGACATTTGAAATTTAACACAAGGAAAAAACTAATGCTAAATTTAAATATGCCTAACTGAACATCTGTAGCTGGTTTAAAAAAACAAACAAACAAAAAAACCACACACACACACAAAAAACACTTATAAGCTTATAAGCACACAGACAACACAACCCAAATCCTGTTCCTAATCTTATTATTCCCTCCCTGCTCCCTTACAGCCACAAGCATAGAAAGAGTGAGCACAGAGCTTCGCTAGAAATGACCTGGGCTCTGGCCTGGTGTGGACTCAGTGAGCGCACTTCTCTTAATAGCCTTACATGCAGAGGGATGTCAAGCCTGAGATTAAAATTACAGATTACAGAGCTCTATCAGAGTTCCTCAGTTCTCTCGACTCTCTCTCGACTTCTCATTCGCTCCATTCCTGAGCTGGATTACTTATAGAGCTGAGGTTTCTGATAAAAAACACACACCAAAGAACACAAGAAATAAATAAGCAATTGCAGGAGGGATGTGTGATTGGATGGATGTAATTAGGCGAAAAAAGAGGGTGATGCTGGCAGTGAATGCAGTATAAATGCACCACTGGAAGTGGTTAAAGTTAAAATAAAAAAGACTACATTATGAAGAGCACTGCACGCAAACAACCAGCAAGCAATAAAGACTCAATAAAGATCTGAGCTTCCCTCCGCACAAAAAATTGTTTAAAGGGGACCTATTATGCAAAACTCACTTTAGTTATAATAGGTCTATGGGCTATACAAAATATGTTAATGAAGCTCTTTGCACAAAATCATTCTCACATAAAGAGATATCAACAGGTTTATTCTTCACAGTTTGGGTCCTGTTCAAAACACGCAATTTGCATGGAACCGCATGTAAGTACTTTCAAATACTTTCAGGACTTTCAAATGACTTTTGTGTTTCTATCGCAGTTAAGTTTCGTTTTGTTTACGAGCCGCGTAAGGGGTTGGTGGAGTATGGGATGGTGGGGCATGGCCAGCAACAGCTCATCTGCATGAAAGGGACAGAGCCCTGAAACGGTGTGTTTTGAACGGGACCCAAACTGTGAAAAATAAACCTGGTGATATCTCTTTATGTGAGAGCGATTTTTTTCAAGAAACTTCATGAACATGTTTTGTTTAGCCCATAGACATAAAGAAACAAATACTTTACACATGACACAATGTCTATACTGTAGCATACTGTGCAGATATTACAAATATAGCATTAACAACTAACCAATTACTGATGCATTTATTCAATAGTTTGAAAGTAGTTAAACACACTTTCAGTTAGTATCTCTGTTCATATTGGTTTGTAAGAGTGTAAGAGATGAGCTTTGTCCCCGAAGCCCAGGCTTAAATCTCAGTACTACTTTGCACAATAGCAGTGTGTCCCAGTGAAACTGGCCATGGATAAAACAGAAGAGAAAACATTTTTTTAACCTCAGTCCCAAAAAGGTCCTTGCTTTGCACACTTCTTTTCACTGTCATCACTTTATTACACCTTACTGAACCCATCAGCTAACGAAAAAGGACAGGGAAATCATTAAAAATTGTAGGTAGGTAGACACCCACAAAGACACACACCTTAAAATAAAAGTGACAAGAAAAAAGCTCAGCCTGCCATCTAGTGTTCAAGGAAAGAAACTGCCTCATGAATTCAATATGCGCACTGAATCTTGTTCAACAATGCCAGACAGAGATCCAAGTGTTTTTAAATTTTGTTCCATTAATCTCTATAATTCTTTTATTACATTCAATTGGAAATGTTTTAAATAATATTTATACATTTAGTTTCTAAAGCTTTTAATAATGAAGCTAAAAGTCAAAACCCAGAGCAACAGATCCATTCAAGATCATTCACCTGATCATTCACATGTTGTGCAGAAGGTTTTTGTTTTGTCTTTTTAACATGACCGCAACCGTTGTGCACAGCGTGAAGTAGTGATAATGAAAAGCTATTTAACGGTACTGTGGGAAAGAAACTAGAACCACATGCAAATGTAACTTATCACCTCTTACCAACAGGATGTAGAATGGCATTAATACGCTTAAAAGGGGAAAAAATCTCCCCTGCCTCTCTACGTCTGCTTTTCTCTTGTCTTTTTATGCCCTCATTCTCTCAGTCCCAGAAATTAATCTGGTCATTAACAGCGCATATTCATCAAAACAAATCAGAAAGAGGGGAAAGCAATATAAAGACAGAATGATGCATATCTTCTAAGGGACCAATGATTGGAGCTGCAGACTACTCAGTCCAAATATTTTCAGTTAAAGTAATTCTGAAGTGACCTGGCAAAATAAAATAAAGTTTTGGCCAGGTTTGCTTTCTAGTAAGTGTTTATGTAGTATAAACACTCTATGGGTATACAAACAGAAGCAATAAGTCTGAAAACCAAACACCATTGTTAAAATAAAAATGCAAACAAAAAATGCAACCGAACCCAACATTTATGAGGATGTTACAATGAATACTTTTCCAGATATCAAAACCCCAAAGATTCAGGCAAGCTCTGTCTCCCTCACTGGAATATTTATAATAATAAGGACTTAGGACATAGTTAATGATCGCTAATGATTTTTCATTAAGATCACAGCTGAGAACATTTGTCAGTAAAGCACTAAAGCGCTTTTCGCGGGGGTTACGTTTCAAGAGCGCCTGTGTACAGCTAAAAACCGCATTGTGCTGTGATTTTAAAAAAAGCCTAAAAATGCCTATTATAGTGTAAACCCTAAACATGCACACAAATATGCTACCCAAAACACTTTAATTTCATTTTAAACTAATAATTACCCTTAATAAAAATGTAAAGGTAAACCGGTATTCGTACTGTACAGTTTACACTGAACTCCTGCAGTGCTAGAATGTAAATACCGATGTTCCCCCTGTATAGACTGCACTGTAATTCAGGCACGGGCGTTTTTTTTGGTATGCGCCGTCATTTCTTTGGTATAAGCAGGTAAATACAGCAATAAATTAATGTTTTTAGTAATAAATATACAGTAAAATGTACAGGTAATGAGCAATCATTTTTACTGTTCATCGAGCAGTGCGATACTTTCAAACCTCCCACCTCTGAGTCAGGGGCAGACTGGCAATCTGCGTTCTGGAAAAGAATGGCCGTCTGGTGCATGCCGGACGTCGGCCTGTCTTTCTCGGCCGAGATGCAGACCTCTGCGCAGCTGGTGAAGAAAGCCCAGGCTGTTTTTTAGTCCAAGTCTGCCCCTGCTCTGAGTACAGTGGTATTTAAACCCTAACCCTAACCCATCCCAATAAGCTCTTTCTATGTGTTGTCTGGACAGTACAAAAACATTTATACAGTTATATTTTATATTCAAGATTCAAGATATATTTTATATATTTTATATACCATATATATATATGTAGCTGAATTTACGTCAATATTTATTTTACAAAATTAGTACATTATATTTTTCTTAATAAAGTAGAACTAAAATGCGTAAAAAAACATATTGCCATGAAAAAAACAAAAAAGAAATGTGGAGAATATTTGCAGTTATTTTTTTTGCTTTTGTGATGTCTGGGCCACGTCTGCCACGCCCCCTCGTCCTTGTGCTGGTTGTTTATGTTTGGGCACGGCGGTTACCAAGGCAATCAGACACCTGAATGGAATGAACCTCCGCTGCTCAGCGCCGCCCCCAACAACTAGCACGAGGACAAGGGGCCGTGGCGGACGAGGATCGGACCTCACAGATTTTTTCGTGGCAATATGTCATTTTTCATGCATTTTAGTGCTAAATTTTTAAGAAAAATATAATTTACAAAGTTTGTAACAAATATTAACTTAAATTCAGCTACATTTCCATTTAAAATATAACTATACATTTTTTGGGACTGTCCAGAGAATACAAAGAAAGTGCATCTTGGGATGGTAAAATACCACTGTACTCGGGAGGTTTGAAAGTAGCCAATCTGAGAACGTTATTTATTTCTGCTTGGGTTTAGGGTTTACACTATAAAAATGTGCATTTTTAGGGGGGGGGTTTTGTCGCGTTTTTTCCACTCTATGCGGGTGCTCTTGGAACATAACCCCCGCAACTGCTGGGTCTTTGATGTATTCATTAGAAAATGACATCACTGATATCAGTTCAGTCAGTTAAAATCAGTATTGCTCACATAAATCAGGTGCATTAGGCTATAGGTGAATATATGACAAATAAACAAAATGTTTACAATTTTGTTAAAGCCTATTACGGCATTAACAGAAAAGGCGATTTGTTGACACGTCGACATAAGAGGCACAAGTCGACAAACCCTAAGAGAAGTCGACAAGTCGTGTTTTATTTTCCTCTCTCTCTCTGTGCGCGCAGCACGGTGGCCTGCACAATCTGCAAGTCAGTGTTAAAGTACAATAACCGGCGTTCGGCACAGCCATCTGAAACAGCATCTGCTAGCGAACATGGGTGATGCTGCACTGCAGGGAGTTGTCCAGCCCAGAGGAGCGGAGCAGCTTTACAGAAAAGCTTCATTCAAGGTATTAGCCCTTGTTTTGTTTTGTTCTGTTTGTCATGTGGACTGTTAATGTTACAGAGAACTTCAGTGGCGGTTCATACAGTGGCGGGACACAAATGACATGTTAATGTGCTCCACAATCCACACAGCCCATGGGGAGGAAACAGTCAGGCGCTGGGTCATGGGTCATGATAGGCAGTGGACACTGACCAATGTTCCGGTTCCACCAGCTGTGAAGGACAAGTTTGTTTTCTTTGTATTATCTCCTTGAGCTCATATTACCCATCTTGATGCAGATTTCAATAATATTTCCTATGTATGTTTTCATCCATTCAGGCACATGGGTGGAGTGGACGTCTCCAATGCACTGACTGGCTACTACAGCGTCTTGCACAAGACCATGAAGTGGTACAAGTCCTTCTTTATGCACTTCTTGGATATAGCTATTGTGAATGCCTTCATTGTACACAAGGAGCTTGCCGTCCAGAAAGGCGAAAGGCATATGACCCAGAAGTAGGGCTGAGCAATTAATCAAAATCGTATCGAAGATTTTTTCTGTGCTCCTGACTTTTCCCACGGTATGCTATTTGAACCAAACACAACGCAGCGCACCTAAACAGAGCGCGAGAACAGGAGACTGAGCTTAATGACAAACAGGCTGCAGAAACTGGGATAATGAGTTCAGCACAGGAGGACTTGATGCCCCAAAAAAAGTCAACATCTGTGGTGTGGGATTACTTTGGATACAGGAAAGATGATGTATCACAGAGCCAGGTAATTTGTAAGACCTGTCAGTCTGTCATTGCAGCGAAACAGGGTAACACAACAAACCTATTTAAACACCTGAGGCAGCGTCACAAAGAGGTGTATGACTTATGCATGGCAAAAAAACTGGCCTTATGTCTGTTTTAGAGACATGTTGCAGGTCATTGATAAAGATCTATTTGTCTTCCTTTGGGAAACATGTTTCATATTCACACTATAAAACATGTCTGTGCGTGATAAAATCATGATTAAAATCGAAATCGCAATTTTGTTCAAAAAATCGTGACAGGTTTCTTTTGTCCATATCGCACAGCCCTACCCAGAAGGCATTCTGAGAGACTCAAAACCACTGGAGCTACAGCTCCTGCTCCTGTTGTGTCCCACCACAGGCCAGTGTACTTTGCAGAGGATGGGACGAAGGTCGCAGGAGGTGCGCAAATTGTGACCAAAAGACTCCCATTGGTTGTAACAGTTGCAATATCTCATTGTGCCTGAACGCACGCAGAGACTGCTATAACGAGTGGCGCAATGCACAGAATTTGTAAATATTTAATGTTATATGTAAATATTTTGTAAATAGTTTTGTTTTTATTTATTTAGTGTTTATTTTATATATAGTTTTCATATTTCTCTAGATATTTTACTATTGTTATTTGTACTTTTTCTATTTGTAGTTTTTTCTATTTTCTATTTGCATTTTATTTATAGTTAGGATTTTATATTTCTCTATTTTGCACAAATAAAAAATGTACTTTGCACACAGTAGAAATGTCCTTGACCTATTCCAGGCCACAATTCCAAAAATACACACTTACGACAAGTCCTCTCTTCATATACACTCAACAAAAATATAAACGCAACACCTTTGTTTCTGCTCCGGTTTCAGAGAATATGGCAGTACATCCAGCCGGCCTCACAACCGCAGACCACGTGTAACCACACCAGCCCAGGACCTCCACATCCAGCAGGTTCACCTCCAAGATC
>JBBPCY010000136.1:413159-437446 GCA_037974405.1 Brachyalestes nurse
TTTTTTTACCCGCTAGGCTACTACTACCTAGTGTGTGTGTAATAAGCTTGTGTAATGAGTGTTTCTAATATGTATGTGTAATAAAGTGTGTATAGTAAGTGTGTTTGCGTGTGTGTTTGCGTGTGTGTGTGTGTGTGTGTGTGTGTGTGTTTGTAGCTCGCCTCTGCTATTTTCTGTTTAAGCTGCTCCAGCTGCTCTCTTTCTCTCTCCCGTTTCTTCATCAGCTGCATGGCTCTGCCCGCCTCGCTAGCGGCTCCCTTATACTGCGCCATGGCTGCTCGAGAGGGAAAACTCCTGAGAAAATGTTTTTGAGTTAAACTCGGAAAGATTCTCCAATCAGAAGAACCAGCACAGACAGCTACTAGCAGAGCTCTTCCAGAACCTCCTTCCTGTTGAATCACTGCGGCTGGGTATTCCAAAATAAAAGTCTTAAGGCTTGAATGTGAACTGCTCGGTCTGAATTGGTCGTTCCGATTCTGCGGAGTCGGTTCTCGGCTCGGTTCCTTTCGGAGCGTGGAGATGGAGGTCTGCTTTGTGATTTTCCTGCTGTGTGCTCTGTTCTCCTCCAACAACTCTCTTTATTTCCACATCGGAGAGACAGAGAAGAAATGCTTCATAGAAGAAATACCTGACGAGACGATGGTGATAGGTATGTTCTGAAGATAAGCAGCTCCTTTCTGCAGCTAGCCTGCGTTAGCCATTAAAGCTACATCATATTAATCATCTTCGTCATCTGTTATACCATCAGGAACCCAGAGCTGATCTGTAACCGACTGAATGGTTCACTTACTGTTGACTGTACGTTAACATATTCTCTATATGTATTGGGACAAACATGTTTTTCAGGGTATAGGAAAGGCCCCTTACTTCCAGTGAAGGACAATCTTAATGATTCTGCAGAACAAGACCTTTTGGACAACGTCATACTTTCATGTTTCTGGACCCAGTTTGGGGAAGAACCTTTTCTATTCCAGCATGACTGTGCCCCACTGCACAAAGCAGCTCCATAAGGACATGACTGGATGAGTTGGGTGTGGGGAAAAACTTGCCTCTCCACACAGTCCTGATCTCAACCCCATTCAGCACCTTTGGGATGAACTGGAACGGAGATTGTGATCCAAGCCTTCTCCTCCAACATCAGAATCTGACGTCATAAATGCTCCATATAATGAATGGACACAAATTCCCACAGAAACTCCAAAATCTTTGGAAACTGTTGTAGCTGCAAGGGGGGACCAACTTCATATTAAAGTCTATGGATTTGAATGCAGTGTCATTAAAGTTCCTGCTGGTGGAATGGTCAGGTGTCCCAATACCATGTAGTGTTGGTAGTCTGAATTGGTTGGTGTGCTGAATTGGTTGTCAGGGAAATGTTAGGTGTAAGATGTAGCGTAATTTTTGTCAGGCCGCGATCCGCCCTAGTTCAGGATCTGAGCTCTTCAGGAACAGGTGCAACCAGTTTAGCCACCATGTCAGTAATGTCAGCAACTCTTACAGTAATGTGTTTCTCCTGTCAATAGGAAGTAAGAACAGTTTAAATGCATAAAAGTTCACAAAACCTTCACAAAGTTTCTGAGAGTAAGTGCACCAATCTAGGATTACATTCCTTTCTTATTCGTTGTTCCTTTACTGAGGGGAACAGATACAAGACCAGCTATATGAGGAGCCTCAATGAATAAGACCCCTTTTGTTATCCAGTTGTTGGCAGGTTCAATACAGCCAGCTGAAGTCATTTTGATGAGTGGTGTGTGCTTTTTTGCTCAAATGAAGGTCCACTATTACACCCATGAATGTGCCTTATTTATTCCCCGCTTGTCCTTTCTTTTGTAGGGAAATACAGAACGCAGCTATGGGACAAGCAGTCAGGCTCCTTTCTTCCAGCAACCCCTGGCTTGGGCATGCATGTTGAGATCAAAGATCCTGACACAAAGGTTATTAATTTTCATCACATTTTCTAATACAATATGCATACATACTGTGTTTGCCATTTGTGATTTATTTCTGCAGGTTGTATATTTATTACTTGCACTTTGGATGCTGTTTCGGCTGTACAAGTTGCTGAGTTTGTTGGACAAGACAAGACAACGAATTCTTTTACCATCATCACTTGTCTTGCCTAGTAATCTATACCGTTAATTCTGAGTTTCTGCTTTTCAATTCAGGTCATTCTGTCTCGTCAGTATGGTTCAGACGGTCGCTTCACTTTTACCTCCCACACACCAGGCGAACATCAAATCTGCCTGCATTCCAACTCCACGAAGATGGCACTTTTTGCTGGAGGAAAACTGGTATGATTATCACAAGCAGGGGTTCCTGGCTTTGCTCTTGTTTTTGACTTTTGAATCTAAATTTTGTTCCCAAACAAATGTATCTCATTCAGCTAAACAAACTCTTTAGGAGCATCTGAATATCAGACCCAGGCCTGTTAGACTGAGTGAGAGCTAAACATGCCTGGGTGTCAAATCTCTGCATGCTGAATTCTCAGTGTGTGTTAGTTTTACCGTCACTCAGATTCTTCAATCTGCAAATTACTAATTACTAAATTACTAAAATGCAGTTTTTCAGAATACCACAGATGTAAGCAGATTTCATCAGTTTAGGTTGAAAAGCCAGGAGTAAGGAAAGAAACAACATGAAACATGAATAAACATGAAGGATGTACACATGAGAAAATATGAGGGCTTTTGTCTGATCATACAGAGAGTGCATCTGGATATTCAGGTGGGTGAGCACACCAACAACTATCCAGAGATAGCAGCCAAAGATAAGCTGACGGAGCTGCAGCTGAGAGTCCGGCAGCTCCTGGACCAAGTGGAGCAGATACAGAAAGAGCAGAACTACCAGCGGGTGAGTCTCTTTACGAGTAATCCACAGTGAATCTTCATGATATAAGTGACTGGTAGGAGGTCTTCAAACAATAGTGTATTTTAAAGCCAGGCATTTCCTGGGTAGTTTAATTCTATTTTCAAGCATGATATGGTTGTCACTGACTAAATTTCAAAATCTAGCCAAATTTCAGCTTAATCAGCCATCATTTGGTGAGTAGTGTGACCAGTAACAATGCTCCATTACCTCCCAAGACCACCTCTGATTGAGAAGGGGGACCATCAGATAGTGTTAGAAACACAGTCACACAAACACAACAGTCATTGCCATTACATGACTAAGTACAATTAATTAAACACTGGCAGAAAAGAAGAGCTTTTGTGCAGTAACAAAGTCTGTATATGCCATCTCTGCTGATCTAACCTGGTTTTTAATAGTGCTTTTCTATTCTCTCTCCAACCATAGAGAGACCATATTGTCTTCACCAACACGCACATAATTTTATTTTCATAGTTTTAGTTTTGGTGCAGAATGTGACTCAAATCACCAAAACTGCTGAGACATTCTTTCGGAACACACATTTCACACACGATGTGAACGTTGCTCAACACAGTGTTTAACAATCTCTTTAAAAAAATAATTGCATAAAAATAAAGTGAAATTTTTATTGGTATTATAATTGTTTTCATTCAAGCCTTGAAAGTTGCATTGTTAAAGATTATTTGCTGCTAATTCCTTGTAATTTGACCTTGGTTTAAATGAATAGCTTCAGCTATTTATTTGTGTATTTCTGGCTTAAAAACAACACTATGCCAACCATCCACATAATGTGTTCTAACCACAGTGATCTTAATCAAGACTAAACTTTAGCAAATATGTTGATATGACACTCCATTGTGTCACATTTGCTGCAGTTCAACCTGAACTGAATAGTTTGGAAGTCATTTCTCAGTTCTGTCACTCACTGTTTGGTTCAGATTTTCTTTCAGGTCGGGTTTTGATCCATCAAAACCAACCTTGTGGTTGAGCGTATGTGGTGGTGTTAAACATTTGGAGCTGTAGTAGTACCATCATGCAGAAGAATGTATTAAAAATATGGTGACTACACTGTACAATGTGTATTTTGACTTTTTTTTTTATTTGATATTTAAATTATCTCTGCTTTTGATGATTAGTGTTTAATTAACCGCCAGATAAACTGAGTGAAATGACACTATATGTTCTGCAATTTCAGTACATTCACTTCATCTCATGGGGCTGTGTTTGTGTGTAAGAGAACCAGATGCAAAAAGTGGAAAGAAGTCATTTCTGTTCTAGACATTTTTGCTACCTCTTTTAACTTTTCACTTTTTCAGCAACAAAAACACTTAAGTTTGTAAAAATGGCAAACCTTAGGAAATACATTGATGTGACGCTTTATTGTGACATTCTAATTTATGCTACCTCTAGCCGAGAGTGAAAACAGACCTTGGGTTATTGCTCTATCACCTTAGTTTCTTATATTGACTGGTCAAGCCGGTTGACATTATTGAAGCTCTTTGGATTTATTAATATAGAATTTTTTGTTTTGTGTAGTATCGAGAGGAGCGCTTCCGTATGACGAGCGAGAGCACGAACCAGCGTGTCCTATGGTGGTCCATCGCACAAACCATCATCCTCATCATCACTGCCATCTGGCAAATGCGGCACCTCAAGAGCTTCTTTGAAGCCAAAAAGTTGGTGTAAAGCTCTTAAAACTGCTTGGTGAAAAAGACACATATACACAGACAGTGCTATTGGACCATTGTTACACACTGAACATTTAAAACTTTTTTGCTAAGATAAAGTACCCCCTTGCTTGTTTTACTGAAGATTTTTTGGGCTATTAAAGCCTGGATAGTTTTTATCCAGACTGTTATTCAGTCATGTCAACAGATTTTGTTTTTCATTCCGTTACAGTCTTTCGATTTTGTCTGACCTTCATGGGGAATCGTATCTTCAGCAGCCTGCATATTTCATTCCGTACCTGCCAGCCAGTTTTCTGAGAAACCAATGACCAGTGGATTCTTGCCGTTAGACCACAGGTTATGAATGAACTTAAGCTACATGAACAGTCTAATTCAAGGTTTGTGGAGGTAATCTGCTCTACAAAGTTATCCCTAAATGACCCCCCAGTCCTGGTGACCACACTATGCACATTTTTATGTTTTGTCTCATCCATCACTCTTGATTCAAGTTACAAGTTAATTAAGATGCTTCTCTCATTCTGAGCCAAGTGTGTGAAGTGTTGAAAAATGTGCAGAGCGTAGGGTCACCGAGACTCGAACTGCGAATCAGATATCGATCATATACTTTGGCTCGTTTGCAGGTAAAAAATATGTATGAACTGGTAGCTTGTGCATTTCTCAAAATTCTCAAGGATTGCTGAAAATTGAGTTTGTAATTCCATAGTGAAAAGTTTGGTTTTTCTTTGTTGTTTCAAATGTGTATATATATTGCTAAATCTCATCTGTTTTGGTAATGGTGAGCCCACTTGGACATAACATTGGCTATAAAGTAATAGCCAAATAAAAGTATAGAAAAAGTCTTGGCTTTCATTTAAACTCTGTTTTTACTTGTCCGTCTTACAGTATACTTGGAGTGGAGACTAATAGCAACATAAATTGGATATTCTACACATATTGCCTGTCTTACCCTTCTCATCTGCTATTGCTTAATTCTTGATTTACCTACTGCAAGGAACAACTAAAGAATGTAAATATTTTGTTGGATTTAACCTATTATTCCATCTTTTACTTGATCTACTTGAAACTCGATAGTTTGTAGTGTTGCAGTTTTATAAATATTTTGTACAGAAAGTTATTCATTGGAAACACTGGATTAAATTGTGAATTTGAATAGCAATTGACATTTCACATGTATAGGAAGTAAGCTCAAGATAAATGCTCACATAGCTCATAACATTGGATAACATCATGTCCTTAGTGTTGTACAAAGCATGCATAGAAATAGAAAAAAGGCTCAAATTTATAAAAATGCATGTCAGTAGACCTGTTCAGTCCATATTCCTTACTTTTAATATTTTTGTTTTTGTGTTTAGAAATGTTCATTTGATGGGATTATAAAGGGTTTGTACAGTTTTCATCTGAATTAAAACTCATAATCTGTAGTTTATGATAAGCATGTGTCTTCATTTGCTGCAGTTCAACCTGAACTGAATAGTTTGGAAGTCCTGTCTCAATTCTTTAACTCGCTCTGTTTTTCCTCCAGATTTTTTTTAAGGTCAGGTTTTAGATCCATCAAAACCATTTGGTTGAGCTTATGTGGTGTCCTTTTGGAGCTGTAGTAGGATCCCCATGGAGAATAATTAAAAGAAAATACAGTGAATACACTACAATGTGTAGCATTACTGTATTTGCTTTATTTGAGGTTTAATAATTATCTCTGCTTTTGATTATGACTTGCTGCAAGAAATCAATTTTGTCTGCAGTCATCCTGAAGGCAGTGAGGATGGGATTTTCTTTTCTGTAGAAAGTAATGCCATGGCTAGTATTTAAATAGACACTGATACTTTTAGAATTGTTCTTGTAAAAGGTGAAATTCCTCAGTTAAAGCCAGTAAACATACATTATTATTTGTAAGCCTTTGCATTAGTATACAGTAGGCTACAGTAGGCATGTTGTGATGTGGTTAAAAAAAAGCCTAAAAATGCCCATTTTTATAGTGTAAACCCTAAATATGCCCCCCAAATATGCTCCCAAAACACACTAATTTCATTTCAAGCATAATACTTTACTGATTGTAAACCTGTATTTGTACTATACAGTTTACATGGAACTCCCGCAATACTAGAATGTAAAATATCGATATTACCCCTGTATAGACTTTACTGTAATTCATGCATGGGCACCACAGCCTCTCGAATTTTCTTGTTTTTTGTTTTGTTCTGTATTTTTATTACTGTATTTAACAAAGAAAACATACCAAAGTAAATGCTAGTGCATGAATTACAGTACAGTCTATATCAGTCTAATCATCAACTTGCCGCCTCTGAGTACAGTGGCATTTCACAATCCCAAGACTGTGTTCTCTGGACAGTACCAAAAAATGTATAGTTATTTTTTTATATATATATGTAGCTGAATTTATGTTCATTTTTATGTTACAAAATTAGAAAATTATATTTTTCTTAATGTAGCACTTAAATGTATGAAAATCTATATATTGCCAGAAAAAAGCTGTCCGGGCCACGCCCCCTCGGACGAGGCCCGGACGTCACAAAAGCAACACACAAAAAAAGAGAAAATCTGCGTTGGACTGAAACCGCAACTGCTGATCCGCATTAAAGTGGGGGGTTTACTGTATAACTATAACTATAAACGGCGTAAAATAACACTATATGATCTGCCCTTTCAGAACATTCACTTCATCTCGTGTGTAAGACAGAGATAATGGTTTTCGAGGGGTCGTTGGAAAGGTGTCACCAAGCTCTATCTAACTGTTAAGTTTAACATTTAGAGTGCGAGATATATAGTCCAGCCCCCTGCTAAGTAACAGCCAATTTTAATCGTGGGGCGTGGCCAATTAGCATATCTTTTAAACATTTACAGCTCATAAATCCCACATTTAGAGTCATTTGTAAACAGTGGCACTCAAAGACTTTAAACTTGACTTGGACTCGAGCACAAAGACTTGACTTGGTAAAAATGACCTGTGAACATCGCTTGTGTAAGAGAACCAGGTGCAAAGAGAGGTAAGAAGTATCTCTATTCCAGACATTTTTTGCTACCTCTTCTACCTTTTTTCACTTTCAGCACCAAAAGCACAGCTATGTTTAAATGTAAGGATTTATGTACTACATGCTTGTAGTAATGTATAATGTATATTCACCTTGCTAGTGAAAGAACACTTAGTATGAGAGTCAGTACTGATTTTGCAGCATTTGTCTGCCTGTTCCTAGAAATGGGAGCTTTTGCTGTTTTGGTCTAAAAGAAGCTGGGGTATAACAGGATTTTTCAATAAAACTGTAAACTAACATTTCAGTTTATATGGTCATTAGTGGCCATCTCAAGACTAGGGCTAGATGCTGCTCCTGTGGCAAACCCAAGCTCACCTGTATATATCAAGGATTAGATCTGCACCAGAATTGAGATCCGAATTCTTTAAAAATACATTTATTTTGACCAAAATGAGTGCATATCCCATGAAAACGGAATACTAAAAAGGAAACATTAGCCCGTCAAAAATCTCTCATCATGGCAGGTTACCCAACAAACACTACAAGAGAAAAACTGAGCATTACAAGCCTAAGCATTACAAGCCCAAGTCTAAGACTGAAAAGCACAAAGCTCAGTCTGTTTACAGAAACAAAGCTGTAATAAGGAATTAAAACTAAATCCAGACTTCAGCTATTTCAAAGTGTGCAGCAGTTTAGTCATGTAGCCATGACTAATGGCTTTAAAGGGGTGTGTGTTTCCATTTCTACTTCTTTCACTTCAATTTAGCACACTTTTCAGTTTCTTGTTATTTTTTATTATTGCTCAAGTAGTTTGCTTATGTACAACCACCTATGAACAACATAGTCTTTTGTTAGAACACTATACTTGTCAAATTACTGCAATTTGTCTTTTACCTTTCAGTTGTTTGTTTCCCCAACACTAAATATCAAAAATCCAAGACACTACAATAAACAATCATCCATTATTACTTCTGCATAGAAAATGTTATAAGAAGCTGTTTTTGTCACATATCCACCATTCTTCATGTCATTTGCCCTATGCACATCTACTTTACAAAAAATGTGTTTTAGGTGGTGGAACACATGAATCCAGGTGTGGTGTTAATAATCTAACTCACATAAAATGTAGACAATTTTCATGATGGCCAACACCAGTTCTGTTTACACAGCTTTCATAGCAACAGACAGTAAGTTCAACAATAACTGCACAATTATATTTATGCTTTCTCTTTTTAAGTTGACCCCAAAGTCCTACTGAGAGACAGAGTGGTCTACGGACAGGAAACACCACAATCCACATTTCATTTACAGAACATAAGAAAAGGGTAATGTTTCTAGTCCGTTTTGTTAAACAAAAAGGAAATTAGTTAAAATTGTTCAAGAATTAAAGTAAATTGTGATCCTGTATCCAGTTAACAACAAAAAACAAGAACAACCACTTACATTAATTTAGTTGTAGCTACAATGGTACAAAAAAACTAGTGTGTGTAAGCAGTATTCCTTGCATCTGTCATCACCCATGGAAACATGAAAAAGGTATGAAGATTTTACTACTGTACAGTGTCTACTTGAGTGAAACCTTTGAAGCTTTCCAATATTTCCATTCCCTAAGAGGACCATGTCAAGAGCAATCATTAACAGGCATCCAGCTTGGATGTTCCAGTAGTGTTTGAGAAATGCTTTACAGCTTCTTTAAGTGCCCAGATGCAGGTGTGTCTTTTTCCATGTTGTTTAATGCTCTGTGACAGTAAGTCGTTCCATCTTTTTCGCTGCTTCCTCCGATACAACTTTTGGCCTTTTTTCTGGGCTCGGGCTGGGGGTGGTTGGATATTCCCGAGTTCCAAAAATAGTGCTACCAACACGGACATTAGTGGAGCCCACCTCAATCTGATGGAAGAAATGCAGTACAAAGCGTTGGTTGTGTTTATCATTCACAGTACAGTACAGGGGGTCGTCGAGTTACGAACAGATCTGTTCCCACGACAGTGATGTAACCCGAATTTTGGTGTACAACGAAACACTCAGTCACTTACTAATCCTAACAGTTGTAAAATAATCTAGAACTAACACAACTAAGCAACAGAAAAAGGAGAAGGACATAAATATACTGTACAGTAACCTCCCGTTTCTCGCGGGGGTTACGTTCCAAAAGCACACGCATATAGTGAAAAAATGCCTATTTTTATAGCGTAAACCCTAAATATGCCCCAAAACACTTTAATTTCACTTTAAACTCATTAGCTTTAAATAAAATGTAAAGGTTTAAACCATACTGTACAGTTTACACTGAACTCCCGCTGTGCTAAAATGTAAAATACTGATGTTACCCCTGTATAGACTGAACTGTAATTCACGCACGGGCGTTTTCTTTGGTATAAGCAGGTAAATACAGTAATAAATGAATTTATTTTACAGTAATAAAAATACAGGGCTTCAAGAAGAACAAAATGAAAAACATGAGAACACTCGAGACGCTCCATGGGGGAAATTCCGGCACATGAGACCCGGACGTCACAGTCAGCTGTACTCAGAGTAATGTAACAAAACAAATGACAGAAAATGAGTGTTAAAAACACTTAACAATCCAAAACGATAAGCGTACTGGGGGCACCAACTCCCTCAACCAAACAAATGATCATGCATCACATATGCATGTGACAAAGAATATCATCTTAAAATGTAGACAATAATTTTCATGATGGCCAACACCAGTTCTGTTTACACAGCTTCCATAGCAACAGACAGTAAGTTCAACAATAACTGCACAATTATATTTATGCTTTCTCTTTTTAAGTTGATCCCAAAGTCCTACTGAGAGACAGAGTGGTCTACGGACAGGAAACACCACAATCCACATTTCATTCACAGAACATAAGAAAAGGGTAATGTTTCTTGTCCGTTCTGTTAAACAAAAAGGAAATCAGTTAAAATTGTTCAAGAATTAAAGTGAATTGTGATCCTGTATCCAGAACACAAAAACCACTTACTGTTGTAAGTTTACTGTACTTGTACACTGTAATGTAACACAACAAATGATAAAAATGAGTGTAAAAACACTTAACAGTCCAAAATGACATAGCTAAGCGTACTGGGGGACAACAACTCCCTCACCCATTCGGCGTGTTACTCATTCAGTGCATTACTGCATGTTCTTCGGCCGCGCGCAACCAAACTAGTTATGGAGTGAGTGTTGTGAACTCGAGACGTTTTATGTTGAGACTGTCATAACCCGAGGACCCGCTGTAAATCGGAACACATCATGAGTTACAGTTTACATAAATAACAGTGTTGCGTTTAGATCAGTGGTTCTCAAACACTAGAAGGAACAAAATATATGGGGGAGCGTGTGAGAGTTGGGAAAAGAACACAAACACACACCTTTGTCCAAGAACACAAAAACAAGAACAGAGGTAGTATTAAACTCACCGCATGCTCAAAATCTGTGGACATGCCCATACTGAGCTCCACCTGTTCCACGGACAGCTTCAGACTCTCACATACCTGCTCCCGACACTTTAGCAGCATCTACATGTATGAGAAACAGTTCAGGGCAGAGGGACAAAAAAATTGCCTCACACTACTTCAAATAACATCACAACAATGACAATGGACAGCGAGTGTAGATACAAGATAGGTCTACCTAATAAAGTGACTCGTCCGTTTGTTATTCCACTACATGATAATGGTGTAACTAGGATTTTGTGGGCTTAATGGCACTTCCCCTAAATACAAAAATGAACTTCAATTAATTAAAAAAAAATGAATTTCTTATTTACTTACTGTTGCTATGTCTCTAGGTATATTATGTAAGGAGAACATACTTTGCTCTTGGATGTACAGATGTATAAAGCACAACGAATGATTCAGCTTTTGGACAATGTTTTGCTTTGTCAGCAAAAGGTCCTTTTCATTTTGTAATGACCATTTCTCTTAATGGTTTTCTCTTCGAATTACCGCAATCTCTGCTAACCAAACATTTATTCATTTTATGCCTGTCAAAAAATTTACTGTGAGTAAATGCCAGCCATACCTGACAGTACACCGAAATATTTAATGCACAAATGTAGTAATTCACCTTGTAAGACATTTTATTTAACACCACAAAGACATTGCTCATTTCTGCTAGCTCCTTAAAGGGATCAGCTCTATAGCTTAAACAATGAGATTCAAGAAAGATGTTCTTATTTTACAGTTTGGATGCTCACATCTTCAGTAAAGATTCAAACTGAAAACCTTTCTGTAAATAATATTGAAGCCTGTTAAACTGTTAGCTGTCTGCCTAGCTTGTGAAAAATAATTAAACCAAGTCATTAAGTAGTGAACTAAATGCAGATGTTTACAGTACCAGATTCCATGCACACCAAACACTGACAGTCAAATCTTAAATATACCTGGAAGTCTGGGTTGGGGCCGTTGCTGAGGTCATAGCCGTAACGGCCAATAGTCATGAGTCCAGCGAAGTCCAGGGCAGGACACTGAGATACAATGTGCTTGACTGTATTAACAGTTTCATCGGGAGGCAGGCCGTGTTTACCTAATAGAGCATGCCCAGAAGTTCACGTTCAAAATGTTGCTGTACTTTACTAATAATTCATAATATTATATTTGTCACATATAAGAGTGAGACATGTGGATTGTAATATATTTGTCTACCAATATAGAATTCTCAAGCTCTCTGTTGTGATTAGGGGTAGTATAGGAATAATATCCATCCATCCATCCATCCATTATCTACCCCTTTGAGGGGAAGGAGGGGGGTGGTGGGGGGGTGGGGTTTCAGGAGTCTGATGGCAGTGGGGAAGAAGTTGTTGAGTCGGGACTGACCGCAATCATTACAGCATAATTGTTAGAATCGTTTCTATTCATCACTATAAACACAAATGTCATTTTTCAATGCTATTTAATTATTTTCGACCATACAATGTTTGACTTACGCTCATTTAAATGACTTTTTTGTGCTGCGTCTGCTATGGTTTAACTGCACAAGTGGAGAATTAGCAACGATACTTTAGTGTCAGACACCTTCCAGTGGTATGAACTTTATGGATAATTCGGCTGCAAAGCCAAAGGCCACAGTGCCGCTGTGGGTGCATTTTGGTTTTAGGCCAAATGAGAAAGGAGAGCCTGATAACTGAGAGGAAATGATCTGTTGAATTTGTGTAAGTTTAGTCAAAGTGCTAACATGACAAATCTACAAATCTACAAAAGACAACAAATCCATATCACCACACCCAATATGCTGACATGCTGGAAGGACAACCGCAGCCACAGTTCCATCCTGGCAGTGGCTTGTGCTAAAGCTATCAGGCAAGTGACATCACACACAGTCACATCACACACCCCTAATAGGCGTGTCACCTAATAACTCGATACCAATACTAAGGATAGTGCTCGATACTACAGGGGGAGAAAAAATAAACATAGGAACTTAAATAATTTAAAGTGTGCTCAGGGACCGTTGCCCCAGTTCTCTGCGGAGGAGAGCTTTCCGACCGGCCTCGTTCGATAGATCTCGGGGAGCTGAGGGTCCCTGTAAAATTTCACTGTGCTAGGTTTTTCCCTGGCCGAGCTTGGCAATGCATTTAAAGGCGCACAACGCTTTTTTCCCCCGCCCTCCATAAAGAACAATGGGGGAAGGTTTTGGGCTAATAACTCCGGATCCCCGTGGGCTAAGGGGGCCCGTTGGAAAGGTCTCACGGAGATCTACCGGCATGTCAGATCTACCAGCAGGTCAAGTTTGGCATAGCTGGGTGCTGGCCCCACGGAGCGACGCACTGGTTCTGCAGAGAGGAGAGCATCGCCACCGGCTATGTTCGATAGGTCTAGGGGAGCTGAGGGTCTGTGTAAAATTTCACGGTGCTAGGTTGTTCCCTGGCCGAGCTACAGGGCAAAATGCTCTGTGACAGCCGGTTTGGGATTCATTTAAACGTGCGTTCTGCATTTTCTTCCTCCGTAGAGAGCCAGGGGGAGCTTTGGGGCTTTGGGGGCCCGAGGTTCTCCCCCCCGGCTCTCTACGGAGGAAGAAAAGCAGCACGCACCTATAAATGAGTCCCGAGCCGGCTGTCCTGTAAACATTGGGTCCTCCAGGTGGAGGGAAATGAGGGGCTGCCCGCTGTGATGACTGTCGAAAATTGTTGTAGTCTTCCGGCGATTTCCATGAACTGGCAGATGCAAAACTGGCATTTAAGTATCGATACCAGTGCTAATTTATATCAAACTCGATACTAAATTTTAGTATCAATTAATATCTGAGACAACATTAACCTCTAATAATGTGTGATTTTAACAAGATTTCAATCTACTTTAAGGTTGTTCCCTGAAGTATAAAATAAGATAAACAGAAGTAGTGGAACAGCAGTGAAACAACATGCAGTTTGAGAAGCAGACACATACTTTCCTCTCCACTGGTGTTGATCTGAACCATGATCTTTAATCTCCGTGTGTTAGATCCCCGTAACTTCTGCCAGGAGCCGTTGACTTTGTCAGCCAGTTTCGCAGAGTCGACTGTCTCTACCATATAAAGGTTTGGAACACCTAAAGGAAAATTATAAAAAATGACAAGAAATAATCTGTTTCCAAAGAATCTCTTGATTCTGAAACAAAACATGAAGCAGTATGAGGGATTTAGAGTAGTGAACGTAATCGGGATTAGGTTTATGGAGAAATATAACTTCTGTAGGGAATTAAATGAATAAAATTCAGATATGAACACAGTAGCCCAATGTTGCTTCAACATTCTGTTCTGCCGGAGTAAAATAACTACATAAATCAAATATTAAAATAAAATAAGGGTCAAACATGTCTCATGCCTCATACTCGAAGGCAAATATCTGCCAACACTGATATGATTCTAGTATCACTGTGCATCACTCATCTGTCACAATAAAGGGCAGCAAAGCGCCACCAGGTTTATGGGAGTAAAGCTGAGTTTGACTATGGAATTTGACTTGCTTACCCAGGAGTTTATTTACATTATTCTTCTGTAGATGTCCAATGAAATGCCATTTTATTTCAGTGCACGATGATAAAATCTAATAAAAATATAAAATAAGTACATCAGTAACATATTTCTAAAATGACAAGCTGGACAAGCCACCAGTCACACTATGCACACATCAGGACCACGTACCAGGGGATGAGTGGCTTTCTCCACGAGCTCATTGACCTGCAAGGATGACCAACAAAGATCTGACTGTGAGAGAGCACAGGCCTGGCTACTGAGGAACACTCAGGTCTGATTTACTTACATAGTTCTCTCCAAAGCTGCGCTGCCCGTGTCTGTAGGCCTCCAGCACCATGTCTGGCGGCTTGGTTTTACTGACCGCCACTAATCGAGGTGCCACACATGGTACGGTCTGGAAGGGAAGAGATGAAAAGCAAGACCACATAGATCGAGGCGATTTTACGTTTTTAGATATAAATATTGGACGCTAATAAATGAAGTCACATTTCAGAATGAATGCTCGGAACTTCTAAAAAATACGGTTTGACATTCAGTCGTGCTGCAGGCAGGGCTGAGAACAACCTCGCTGAGATTCGCCTGACATTAACCCAGCCTGCTGTTTCCTGATCCGCGCCAGAAACACGATCCGCTGTCCTAAATCCGGACAGTTCTCATCAGAGCGTTGCTTACATAACCAGCCTAGAGCCCAGAGCACCAGAACCCACAGCAGCGCCAGAACCTGCAGCAGAACGTGCAGCAGGGCCTCACACGGCGCTTCGAGCGGTCTGTTCGTCACTCCTCCGCAGGCTGAGCAACTGACCTGAGGGCGCCGGGTAACGGCCTGGTTGACCCGGTCCAGCACCGCCCGAACTTTCTCCCCGACCTCCTCCGACATCACCACCTTCCACATGGGCCCGGGGCTCACGGACAGTAGGCAGCACGGCACGCAAACATCACATCCGGCCTCCCAGCCGCCAAAATAAGGGTCAACTGAGCGTCAGAAAATCGATATTTAGACATGTGAACGGTGATCAGAACATTCCAGCTAATGATCACACCATCATTCGAATTAATGATCAGACCATTTCAATTAATGAGACCGTTTAAATAAATTCCAGTTAAATGAAAAGACCATTTTTCAATTAATTATTAGCTGAAATCAGAGAAACATTCGTATTTTATCCCTACATTACTGTTTTTGGAAAATAAAACTTATTGCACCATATGGGGCAGCTGGCAGCCTAGTGGTTAGGGAGTTGTTCCTTTGATCGGAAGGTCATGGTTTCAAACCCCAGGACCACCAGTGGCATCACTGAGTTTCTCTTGAGCAAAGTACTGTCCCCACACACTGCTGCCGGGGCACTGCACTGGTGGCTGCCCACTGCTTCATTTGGTGGATGAAGAGAAAGAATTTTACACTGTGTGCTGTGTGCACACATGACTATAAGGGTCGACTTTATTTGTGAACAAATTTATATTAAGCTTTTCACTTTCATGAGGTCAAATAAATGCAATCCCATTATAGAGATCCTCCACAAGCATCTACCAGTCAAGAGAACCTAATGGTACAACAGCAAAAGAAAATACTGATCAGTGTGACAGGTTCACACTGTTAAATCCTTATCTTAAAGTAAAACTCATAAAAATGTAGGAAATGTAGGAAGGCATTAAAAGAGATCAAGATAGTTCAACTCCAATTTATTGACAAATGGTTTAAGCAGTACAAACAACTTATGAGCTTAGATTCAGTATCAGCTCAGATTCAGTTAAGATGCCTAAAACAAGCACCTTGTCACTCTTCTTACAAAGCAAGGCTTTTAGAGAAGTTTTCCCTTCCTTACTAACAAAATACAAGGATAAAAAAAAAGGACAAAAATAATCCTCATACTCGCTCAAGAGCCTCCAGCATGATTATACTGTTTCCTCTGATGACCTGAAAATGAAACAGGAAACAGTTAATAAATGTTCATTCTAAAATGTAAATTCTCAGAGCAGTGTCAAAGCAATTTAACCTTTGAAAAACTGGTCTTGTCATGGTTAGTTTCAAAGCTTGCCTCTATGTGTACAGATTGCTTAAAAAGCACTTCACAGGGTAATAAGAGAACCTTGTTCTGAATGTATGTAGCTTTTTTTGTGTCCTTCTTTTGGTCAGTACATCACAACATTGAGAGTGTAAGTGGCAGCTGATATTCAAATTATGTAAAAAAAAAAAACCAAACAAAAAACATTTTATAAAGACCTTATTTAATTTCACATAAAACTGGATAGAGAGGGGTTACTGACCACCATGCCGATGGCATTCTGTTGTCCCCCTGGAGACATTTCTAAGCAGTCATCCACCACCAGATTCATAAAGGGGTCAAAACCTCGCAAGATGCCTTGGACATGCCGACCACCATTCAGCTTTACTACATTGAAAGAGAGGGGAAAAGCCTGGTTAAAAATAAATACATTTTAAAAAAACTATCTAAAAGAACACAACAGCATTACTAGTAAGATTCCCACATGAATCCTTAAATGTGTAGTTTATACAGTACACACTCAGAAATACATGATTGTGAAAGTAGCTTCACTCATTAACCAGTTTTGAATGTATGTAAATTTGCAATTTTGTGTTTCATTGTATACTGTTAAATCACATGAAATACTACTGTTTACATCAATGATGCAACCATCTTCTACTTTAAAACTTTTTGTATTATTAATGACATCAAAAGCTGCATAACTCATGCATTTTGTGGACACAAAGATGGGTGCACTGCTTCCAATTAAATGGTTCAGCTCTTTAGACACGGTCACCGCTGACATGGCAGCAGGTGGCCTGGTGGTAAGGGAATTGCCCTGCAATCCAAAGGTTGTGGGTTTGAATCCCAAGCCTACTAGGCACCACTGAGGTACCGTCCCCACACACTGCATTGATGGCTGCCTGCTTCTTCACTTGGTGAATGGAGTAAATGCAGAGAAAGAATTTCAAATCGTTCACACTGTGTGGTGTGCTCACATATGACAAAATGGTCACTTCACTTCTTCACTTTACTAAAGGCATGAAATAATTTGACCGGTCTACACAGAACCCTGACATCGACCCCACTGAAAACATTTGGGATGAATCTGTGACAGAAAGCCAGACCTAATTGCTGAAACTCATCACCCAACCTCTCTAAAGCCCTTGCGGAAGAACAGAAACCTCTGCTGCTCCAGAACAAGTGCAAAAGCTTCGTAGGAGAGATTACGTTTTTAGAGCAGCCAAGAAAGGAAGAGACGGGGGCAGCTACCTACTTTTGCCCCTAGTTTTGAAACAAAATGTTCAGCAGGGAAGTGTGATGTTTGCACCCTTGGCCTTGTAGTCTACTGATGTTTTGTTATGCCTCTTTTCAATAACCAATCTGTTCAATACGATTATTTAAATAAACTGTCAAGAAAGGTGCAAAGAGGCCTAAATCTTACACACAGCAGTGTCAGGGTTACAGTTATTTTGTTACAGTAACGTTCTTCTTGCCCTATTGTTATTGTCTATTAAAAAAAAACTATTGTCTTATCTTTTGTTCTTCTATTGCACTAAGCATGATACACAATGACAACAGAATTTCCCCTGGAATAAATAAAGTTTTCTTTTCTTTTCTTATCTCAACTTATCTTATCCTTGTAACAAAACTAGAGCTGCAGATCACTGGTATTCCTGAGGAGCAAAATTCTCTCCAATTTTTTCATTCATTTTCTCACTCACTCGTTCGTTCACAGATCTCTGTGAAATGAAATTACACTCACGTGACAGCTTCTTGTCCATGAACCTACAAAGGAAAAATCAAGCAAATTAGTCTCATCGCATCGAACTTCAACAAAAACCACTGGACACACTACCCCAATTTACCCCAGCGTTTCTCCAGACAAACCGTACTGGGACTAAACCACTGAAACCTTTTCAGGAGTAAAAAAAGGCTGGGAGTACTCACTTCTTCAGCTCGGGCGGGTGTGCCTTGCTCATGTTTCTTAAGCTTCAAAACTGAGAACACACAAAAATCTCACCAATTCGACACAAAAACCTGTAAACACGCGGGGACTGCAGGGGTGAAGATTTCCGCGGCTCTGACGTGACTATATCGCCCTCTACCGCCCCGGAGGCCCACCTGCGCACTTTACAGAATCTTTAGTGTCACTGTAGCAATGGAGCATCACGTACAACAAAATTAAGCTGCAGTTTAATCAGTGGAAAAAAGCAACGTTTTTTTCAAGTACACAGGTTCAAATAAATGTGCTACAGTATGATAAATATGCTACACTATTATACATATAAATATTCTACCTTATATGTAAACGCATGACAGTACTGTGTTGTATTGTTTTGTATTGTGATGAAAGCGCACTAGATGAATTTAGCAGAATTAAGCATGGGCTTAATGGGGTAGGCTGGCGGCCTCTGGCCTGCTGGTGGTACAGAAGCTCCTGCTTATGAATGAAAGCTCTTCCACAAGACGCACAGACATAGGGACTGCTGTGCTGTCAAGATGAAGTGTTTGGCTGAAATGGTGGGCTTGCTCCTTCAGCCAGACATGAGGAACATGAGGAGCGCTGCTGTGGCTTCCCTCTACACATTTTGCACTCTGAAGGGTTTCTGAGACATCTGTGCAGCTGCAGTGTGGGTGCAAGAGCAAAAGTCTCTGTTGGTGGCAGGCCAGACACTTCAGGTCTGAGAATTCTTGAACCCAGTCTGTACAGACTGAAGGACTGGTATGCTGGAACTTCAAAGAGTGTTCTTCTTGTTTATGCTCAACACAAGCCATCAGTTCAGCCAGTCTGGATAAGGTGTCTGCAATGGGCCTGGGCTTTGGAAATGACTGTTCACCACATGATCCATTTCAGAGATAATGAACAGAATCCATCCTTAGACTTAGACCTTAGAAAGCAGTTAAAAACTGGTCACAACTGTCATGCCTTTTAATACTCAAACTAAATGACTGATTATTCCACCAGTACAATAGTACAATGTGTTGAATGATTCTGACCAATATGTCAGGGTGACTGGCAGAACTGTAGCTATATGAAAGAGACCATATTGTCATACGTGAACACCATAGCACACAGTGTGAACAGCACAAAATTCTTCCCTGCATTTAACTCATTAACCAAGTGAAGCAGCGGGCAGCCAGGAAATCAGAACGCAGAGTGTGGGGACGGTATCTTACTCAGAGGTGGCACTAGCAGTCTTGGGATTCAAACCCACTACCTTCTGATTGCAGGGACAACTCCCTAACCACTAGGCCAGCCACCAGCTGACACTGTACATATATGTGTGTGTGTGTATGTGTGTGTGTGTGTGTGTGTATACTTTACTTTCGCTTGGGCTTTTCTTTTATCACAAAATTTGTTGAAGCAGCTTTAAAAATTCCACCGCACAACCAGAGATATAATCAATTTTAAATATCTGTGGTGACCAGGCATAGTGGATATAATATCGTTGATTAAAAATATCGTTTCCTTTCATGAATAATCAGAAAAATCTATAATAATTCTCATAAATATATCGGAGTGAATCTATACAGTGAACTACAGATAGCTAGTAATTTATAGGAATCGATATCATAACATAATTGCATTTTATTTATTGCGTATTCCTCTACAAAAAACATTTTCACTCAGGGTCTATTTTTATCATACATGAGAGAGCATTTATTTTGAAATGTATTGTTTTTGGTGGAGGGGTTAGGTTTAAGCAGCAGCGCCTCCTGGTCTTCGACCGTCCGAACCGATTACACGGCTTGGCTCTGCCTGGTTCATCTTTTATACAGTGGACAGAGACTGCAACAGCTTTTTGGTGTTTTTACTATATTTTCCAGTACCGTTGTCGGCGTCTCTGTGGAGCTCCAGTACACTTGGTGGCAGCGCGGACTGCGGTGAGGCTTAAAGAAGAACCAACCAGAGACGAGCTCTCACATACTCACATTCACACTCACATCTATGCTCTCACATTAACATCTACACACTCACATTCACATTCGCAAGTGTGGGGAGCAGGAGACTTTAAGCGAATCGTGTCTCTGTAGAGCTGCAGAGAAACGGTGCAAGACTAACATCCAAACCAGCTGCAGGTTCACACCATTTTTTGAGTGGAAGCCCGTCTAAAATCCAAACCAGCAGCAGGTTCACACCATTTTTTGAGTGGAAGCCCGTCTAAAATCTACTAAATACACTTGTCTATTTTTATTTGATGGCATTGGCCAGTGGCTCCCGGTTAATGCCAATGGGTGTCCGGACCTTAAGTGAGATTTTTGAAACCATTTTTCGTCCTAGTCGCGGTGTGAACGCAGAGAGAGGAACAGACCGGATCAAGAGCCCCATCAGGTGAGCAGAGATGCACTATACGGACAAAAGTATTTGGACACACCAGTTTTTCAGGGTTTACTCCGTTCAGCACCTTTGGGATGAACTGGAACGGAGATTGCGATTCCAACATCAGTGTCTGACCTCATAAATGATCTACAGAAGGAATGGCCACATATTCCCAGAAACACTCCAAAATATTGTGTAATACCTTCAGAGAAGAGTGGAAGCTGTACAGCTGCAAAGGAGGGGACCAACTCCATATTAAAGTCTATGTATCTGAATACAGTGTCATTAAAATCCATGTTGGTATATTGGTCAGGCGTCCGTCCCAATACATTTGTCCATATACTGTATTCATTTAAGTAGCTAGAGTGAATGAACTCAAAAGAGACTGTTGTACCAGCAAACAAGTATGATAAGTTATGAACACTATTTCAACAGTTAGATTAAAGCTAAATTGTAATCACATTGTTCATTCTTTTTTCATAACAGTGCTTATTTTTTTAATCTTTATTTAAAGAAAAATGAAAACCACCATGTTTCATTATAAAGTGCATAATTATATGTGGCGGAGTGCAGTATGCGAAACACTAAATAAACATCCCTTGTATTCATAGTTTATGATGTTGCACTACAGGCTCCTGTCTATGACAGCATGTCAGTTTTCAAAAAAAATTGTGACACAACAGATTTTGCTCTGTCGCTGTCCACTTCTTAAAATGTCCCTCATTTGTGGCATGCCTGATGCTTTTAACCTTTGGTCAAAGCCTTGTGGGAGTGTGTAACAAACCATACCCTTACAACGGTCTGACATGATGTGATGTGACTTTACTGTTGATACTGAAAATATCATTGAACACAGTACACAATGCACGCAATGCAAGTCTAACTCTTTTCTCATAGGCACTTGTCTTCATGTGGAATCCTAATGACTCGGACTTCAAAAATGCTCTGCTTCCCAGAGGTGGAGCTGACTCCGACTCATCATAGAAGGAGTTTAATTAGTCTCAGCAACAAGAGGAAAGAGTACTCTGAAAGGAGGATAATGGGGTAACACATAACGGTCCAAAGCCATCTTATAAAGTGCAAAGTCATTGATTTACTAATACTATTAACCCACAGCCCTTGGTGAACATGAATAAATTACTATTCCGTTTATTAAAGTAAGCTTTGATTCCTACATGAAAATATCCTTCAGATTTCTCTTTGTCTCAGGAAAAATACAGCATATCTCTAGATAGATAGGTATGTCTTTATTGTCATTGTACTGAAGCAGAATGCTACACATACAACAAAATTGTAGTAATAAAAAGTAGAAGGAGAGCTTATTAAGAAAAGTGAGATCTTTTTTCTTGTGTAAATATTACTTGGCTAAGACTGGTGTGATGTTAGTCAAGCAAGAAAGATTAGGGAGACAGTTCAAACCTTTTACATTATGTGAAGGTCTTATATATTTCTAAAATGTTCTTCACATTCAAACATCTCATTTACCCAATAATAGGTTCTGTACAAAAATGTTTTTGGGGGGTCCAAAATAGTTCTGATTTGGATGTGTGAGTGAGTGCTTGAACATAATGTCATGCATTCATAAGAGCTGCCGTTAACATTCACTCCTAATATGGTCTTAGGTATTCAATGCAAGAGATGTATGACGTTGTAGCCAATGTGGATGACTACAAATATTTTGTGCCTTGGTGCAAAAAGTCCCAAACCATAATGAGAAGGTCTGGTCATGCCAAAGCCGAGCTCGAAGTTGGCTTCCCTCCTATAATTGAGCGATACACCTCTATGATCAGCCATGTCCGTCCACACCTTGTCAAAGTAAGTGCCAAAATTAAATGTTCACCAGTTCTTAGCTTAGATGTACAGTTCTAAAATCCTTCAATTGTTGCGGAATCTTTACTCCTTACAAAGATGCACAGTGCTCTATTGAAGCACTTAAATGTATTGGAGTGTGAATAGTGCCCCCTTGTGGAGACACTGCAGCTAAACGAGTGAGTGAGTTACATTGGTTATAGGATCTTTTCATCCAAAATTTGTCTGAATGTCTAATTTAGAAAAAAATAGTGGCAACAGAGTGTACAACTGTTTTCAGTATGAATTCATTTTGGTTTTTCTATGTAAGGCGGTGTGTACTGATGGCAAACTCTTTAATCACCTGGAAACAATATGGCGCTTCAGTCCTGGTATTCCTGGATACCCTCGTTCTTGCACAGTAGACTTCTCTGTGAGTAATGTGCTTCTTATCTGAATATCTTTCTGGGTAGTTCATTTTACATGTGTAATTTATTATCTTTGTCTTCTCTTGTTCCCCACTGTTCTGAATGACAATGGGCTTTTCTCAGATTTCGTTCGAGTTCCGCTCACTGCTCCACTCCCAGCTGGCAGCTGTGTTTTTTGATGAGGTTGTAAAGCAGATGGTAGCTGCGTTTGAGCACAGAGCGAACAAGCTCTATGGACCTGAGACGCGTATCCCACGTGAGCTTATGTTCCACGAGATCAATCAAATGTGAGACACAGACGTGCCTTGATGCATCATATCTGGAACTCTAAACAGAACTTTCTCAGAACCATCTTAGACATCTCCAGTTTCACAAACATCCGATCTAATGAGCTTACCTAAAAAAATTGGTAACTGTTTTCATATCACTGGAACAAGCTATCCCTCTACCTCACAGAGTGCCTCAACTCTGCAGTTCATCATTTTGTTTCTTGAAGCACAGAATATTTGTATTTGTTCTCCAGAACATTCGACACTCACAATCACAACTTTGCTGAAAAGTTATGATAACTTACGATAAATGCAATAGTACCAAACGTAAAAATTCAGAAGACTATTCTTTTGCTACTGCAAAACAAAAAAGGACCATTATGTCATCTGTGTGAGTTTGCATGGCCTTTGTTGCTTTGTATTTCACATGATGCATTTTCATGTGTTGTTTTTACTTTGGTTAACATCAAGTGCAGTGAAATCTTAAAAGATTTGCTGTTTAATATGAAAACAATTGTGATGAAAAAGCTAACTGAAAATACTGACTTAAATCTGTCATATAATTAGCTACAATATGGTGATTATTACAAACCATTAGGAGAATTTAACATTTATTTCTTTTGGGTTCCAAGTGCAGTAAAATGTGGACATTTTAAAATAGAAGCTCAGCGTGGCTTAAACAGATTGCTGTTCCGGAATACAATAAATACACCATCCAAGATCTAAATAGTATTTTTAAGCAGTTATCTGCCGATTCTGATTCTGATAGCATTGTGTAACCATAACATTCACCATTATTTAATATTTGCATAATCTAGCTTTCAATTAATATGTATAACTAAAACTCAGGTCTTATAAAAGGTGAAAATGAGCCTCTATGAATGTAGACATAAGTTGATTGCATTACAAAGGACAGGCTAGCAGTGACATGCTTGGTGTTACTCATGCATGAGCACTATTTCTGTGTATTACTTTTTTATATATATATA
>JBBPCY010000136.1:461356-481133 GCA_037974405.1 Brachyalestes nurse
ACAGACACACACAGACACACACAGACACACACAGACACACACAGACACACACAGACACACACAGACACACACAGACAAACACAGACACACACAGACACACACAGACACACACAGACACACACATGCCCACATCACAACGAGAACATTCTGTCATGCATTCAGACTTCAAAGAAAAGATCAGACATGCATCATATGTGTGGAAACAATCTGATTTGACTCTGTGTCTCAAAGAGAAGGCCCATGGGTGTGGATGTCAGATTAGTATCACACAGTTTCTCTGTTTGCAAAAGAGAATTCAAAAATTCCTAATTAGCAAAACAAATACAGATCAGCACTGTCATAAGAAATTTGTGTAAATCTGTTTTGTGTTGGTTTACAGTGTAAAAATGACAGGTTTCTATTTCGCGGAGCAACAGAAACTCGAAACCTTTCAAGTTACATTAACAGATGGTTCGGGTGTTTTTCCCTTTCTGGAAGTTATCATTTTCAACTTTGGCTTTTCTTACAGTAGTACATGAACGCAAACACTAAGTCACCACTGTGTTGCTCTCCATTGTCTATAATAATGCCTAGGTGTTGCTGGATGACCTGTAGCTTCTATGTTCCTCTACATTCCTCAGGCAAAGCATCTTCTGGTAAAAGAGCAGAACTTGCCCAGCTTTATTCTTCATATCTAACTCTACGGCTGCACCAGTGAACCCTCTCCTGCTCCCTGACCCTGGCTGGGCAAAGGCTGTTGCACTAGAAAGTGAAGAATTGAATTTACTTTGTGGAAATATTTCCATTACCACTACAAAAATCACACATACTGACAAGTATCAACACAGGTGTGTGTTCAGTGTATGTACTCTTTAACTGTGCAATCACTGTGTAGATATATGTCTTATGATTGTGGAAATGATGTACACGTTTAAATCAAGTGAGCATGTTGAACCACTCGAAAGAAAACAAGCTAAAAATAGCTTATAGTAAACTGGCACTGACTGCAACGCTTGTCTTTGGCTTCCCAAGGTCTCAGTGGATCCATGAGAGTGTTCATCAGCACCAAGTTACTGATGCGTGAGATGGACATCGGGCAGCAACACACAACAGGAGCAACAGCATTACAGCAAGAAGCAACATTAAAGGGCCCATATCCTGCATTTCTTATATTCTAATATAAGAGACACAGAGTCTAAATCTGAACTAAAATCTGTAGAAAGAAAAAAGCTCAATATGAATATCTTATGCTACATACAGAAATGCTTGGCATAAATACTATATATAAGTAACACAGCTGAGTAAAAAAAATAAATTCCAAATTATCTTCAAATGACCAATTTTCAACCCCTCTTCATAACACTGGATTAAACAGGTTGCTATTTTATTCTGTATCTGTAAGTTATGTAAATGATCTCCGCTCTGGCTGCCTGCCCTGTATTGTGTCTTTCTTAAAAAGCAGTTCAAGCTGAAACACTCCTTACTAGGGCTGGGTATTGTTGCCGATTTCCTGAATCGATCCGATTCCGATTCACAAGGTCATAATCCGATTCAATTCTCGATCCGATATTGATTTATTTACAGATTTCTTTGTGTTAATACTAGTTTTGCTTGGTTACATGTTGCCAAACATCCGCCTTTAGCCCAGACTTTTAGCCCTTTAGCCCTGATTTTAGCGCAGCAGCTTCCGCCATGGCCCCATTTGGTGTCGGCTTCGCCGGCCTCATGCTTTTATAGCTTTCCTTGTGTGGTCGCAAGAAGTAGTGCGCAGTCGACAGGAGAAGATCGATCAGCGAATTTTTTGAATCGATATCAAAGTTTTTGAACGACAATCGATATTGATCAGTGAATCGATATTTTGAACCCAGCCCTACTCCTTACAACCTCAGTAAGACTGGGAAGGGCTAAGCTGCTGTCATTTGAACAGATCTATGTAAATGATGACATACAAAAAAGCCTCGAAGCTGCAGCACAAAACTAAATAAGCAAAATTTTGACTCCAAAATCGTCATGGATCCGTCTAGTGTATATAAAAAATTGTGTATTTATTTATTTGACAAAGTATTCAAAGTAAACTTCCGTTAAGAACATTTACTAAACATGTCAAATATCATGATACATACTGTGTATCAAGAAAAAAAATCCTCAAATACCATCAGGTTGTACTTTCGTTGTTTGTCCACTCTTACTGAGGGTCATGTGGTTCATGGGCACTCTGCTCTCAGAGTCTTGGGAACGGTTGGGTACACATTTCCCTTGGACTGCCAAACTTCTCTCCAAACTCCTAAATAACCTCCCAGCTCCCTGTACCCTTCAGAATTGTTAAATAAAGAGTCAGCACTGGTCCAAGAGCTCCCTGATGAGCTCATGATGACCTCAGAAGGGTTGCCGTGGAACGGTGGTGTGTGTAAACAGCTGGGTGGCCGCTGGCATGGCTCTCCCTGACTATTGGAGGAGCACACACACACACACACACAGAAGCCCTGCCATGCACAGCTGGGATGCTTGTCTGCTTACGTCAAGTAAGTAACACGGCTCAAAGGCCTGCTTTTAGACCCAGCTGCACTGGGACAGCCAGAGCATGTGAACATTAGTGTTATTCCATGCAGCTCTAGTCAGACTTGGCCCCAGCAGTGTGGTGCCTTAGGACACAGTGATCAAAAACTGAGAAAAGATGCTTCAAATTGGGTGGAGCCTTGGTACAGAAAATGGTAAGTATGGGTGTGTGTATGACCTGATGTGTCACACTAGCCGCAGAACTACTTCCGTGGACAGAGAGTAGGCCACAATGATTCATGTGAGGCGTGACAAACAATGAAAGAGATGATTTTTCGTACTTCAGATGCTGCAAACATTTTTCAAATGCTAATGTGCTCCATCACTGGCAGAGTTGTGTCACACTGGCAGTCACAGCAAGCCTCGCACGACTCTCAGAACAGCTCAGAGTGGAGAAAACTGTTTTGCAGATGTAGATGTGACAGTTACTGGGTTTCTGCGCACTGAAGAAAAGTGTGTTTTGCTATTAAGACCAACAGTCCACACTTCTGTACCTCCGACATCGGTCAATCCTCCAGAACATTCCAGAAGCGTTCAACAGCACCACACATCTAATTTAATAAAATAATGCACTGTAGAAATGTAACTACTGATTATACATTTGAAGTAATCATTTCTTAAGTACAACTATGAATGCAGACATTTAATTTTACTTCATAGACATGAAATTAGTATCAACAAAGACGCATACATTCCGTGATCTTCATAAGTGACCTGAGTGTTAGTTAGTAGCTTCCACTGTGGAGAATGTTCTGTTGAACATAGATTTATAATGAACCACTGATACTTTGTTCATCATAGAAAATATAATCAATAAGTCAATTCATCACTCAATACGTAATCAATGAGCCAATGTAAACTTGTAGCCCTGTGGATTCTGGAGTGAAGACCAAAGTTCCAGTCTTGAGAAATTAACAGAGTCCTGCGTAGTAACAGTATCCTCTTATTCAAAGTCCTGTGGGAAGTATTTGCCCTTTACAGTCAAACTGGAACTTACAGGAATGATGCATTTTATGTTTTATCTGAGGCTGCTTAACCTGATGGTGAATTGCACGAGAGCTGTGATGTGACAGTGTTTTTCCAGAGACCTGAAGCTGATCGTTTGATGTCAGAAAACCGATTCTGTCATCTTCGGATGTCCTAAATCACAGACAATCACAGATTTTGTTCATGCATGATATCTGCTAGTCAGAATGGTACCCAGTGGGCCCCCTTCCAAGCCTCCCCCAAGCACAGTCAACATGATGTAGAATAGAGGAACAGAATTATTATTATATCCAGTTTGTTGGTTGATATAAAATAAATCAATAACTGAACCCTCTTTTTAACATTTGGTAAATGAGTTTTTATGGTCTTTGAAGGCTGTTACCGTGGTAACATGTTTAACCATCACCGGGTGCAGACCTAAATGAACGCTTTGATTTCTGACACCAAAATATCACAAACTGTTAAAGGATCTTTGGCTGAGAGTTAAAATCTGCAGCCTTAGAAATAGAGACGTACAAAAAAATTGGCCACGTTTTTTTTTCTTTTTTGGCTGAAACAGCACAGTGTGAGAGGCAGAAGAAACACAGTGAAACTGCCCAACTATTTCACATCAGACACAAGATGTGTAACCACTGTTCAGGGAGAGTATCAGGAGAAGGCATGCTGGCCAAGGACTTCTCTGCAGATTCATAACCCTGAAAAACGTATCAAAGCTCAGAATAACAGCAAAATAACAGAAAACACACTCATGCCATCTATAGCCACTTCCTTCAAAAACAAACCAAAAAAAACCCCGAAACATCAGCGCCAAATTGCAACAAATTACTAAAAAATAAGGGTCTCTGATGAAGAACCGTTCTCTGTTGACTATCACACTGTTGCACACACTGTTGTCCTCATCTAGCAAACATTAGATCATTTATATTAAGCTTCACTGCTTATATTTATTGTGAGCTTCGATTTATCCAACTTATATACTATATTTTATTTTTATCTTTTCAACACTTATATTTATTTTTTCACCATAAATGTTGACAAAACTATGTCTAGCTTTACCAATTTGGTCCTGCTGTGACCAAATAGAGCCGAGGACGAAGGTCAGGGAATCTGTACACGCCTCCGTGCAGCACATAAATGATACTGCACAGAATCTGGTCCTGGCTGAATTGTCATCAGCCACTAAACTGTGACATGCGATAAACTTACCAATCAATTCCCAAACACTTTTCGAAACTTTCAGTAACAGAACACATTAAAAATCACAGAAAAGCTGCAAAGAAATAAATGACCAAAGGTTTCTGAAGTGAAAAGCTGAGCTTGGTCTTCCTCTCCAGCCGCTGCCGGGCTGCATGGAGGGTTCTCACAGCCATCCAAATGTAGTCTGTTAATTCAAAAGCAGTGATCAATGGGTGCCAGGATTACTCGGAGGCTTGGAATGAATACACAATTACAACCAATCATCCCGGACTGCAGGGGCTGCGAGGCCACACCGATCGCTGCTTAAAAAAAGCCAGTGTCCCTGCTGCACCCGCAACCCACACGTGTATGGTGAGGTCAAAGCCCCAGCAGGGAAGAACTGCACGACACATCATGTATTCATCATGATTATGGGCTTAGACTTTGCAATACTGCAACACGCACTCAAACTAATCACAATAACAGAATGTTAATGTTAATCTCAGTTGAGAGTGAGTGGAGTTTTGGAAGTATTTGAGTAATCCAACAAAGGAAACCATTTTGGTTAATAACAAAACAGTTATAGGCAACCTTTAACCAAGTCACACAGATGTGTTAATTACTTGGTTTAACCCAATCAAAGAGTTTGTAATTTACTCATCTTGATGACCTTCTGAATTCACCAATGATTAGAGAATTAACTATCACAACTAGTCTTGATTACAGTAATTACAATTCGAATACATTCTAATGAATATTAATACTAATGACTACTTGTATATATTTTATTTCAGTTACATGTTTGGAATCTTTGCGACACGATGATTCATGATTATTAAGTTTATTATTTTTAAAAATATTTAGTACATAAATTGATAAATTGACTGATTAATTTTTAATATACTGTAAGACCAACAGGAATCTCAGTGTGTAGCAAAACAATCACCGTAGCATGTATTTTTTCACACAGCCCTACAGCTACATTCAGAACACTGAGGCCCATCCAGCTCTGTGTGTGGCCACAGCTGTGGTCAGTATTGAACATCATATGCTGCCAATCATAGGTAAACGAGCCACAACGAAGAGAGAGAGAGATAGAGAGAGAGAGAGAGAGAGAGAGAGAGAGAGAGAGAGAGAGAGAAGAGAAAGAGAGGAAGAGAGTGGCAAAGTTAGAGAGAACGAGAGAGAGGGAGGAAAGAGAGAGTCAGATTGAGATAGAAAGTGAGAGAGAGAAGGAGGGGGAGCGAAAGGGAGAGAACGAGAGAGCGAGAGAGAGAAGAGAAAGAGTGGGAAAAAGAGCACGAAAGTTAGAGAGAATAAGAGAGGAGAATAAGAGAGGGAAGAGAGAGAGAGAAGAGGGTGTTTTGGGTCACACAGGGTCTCTCTCTCACACACACACACACACACACACATATATCTGCACGTACAGTCACCTATATACAGATTTCTGTGGGCCAAACAAAGCTCAAATGATAATTAAACATGGCATGTTTACAGTAAACAAAGACTAACGTAAAGCCAAATCTGCAAACACTGCCATCAGGCAATTAGCCACTCTAATGGGCAGACAGCACAAGAGGGTTATGTAAGGGAGGGCCAGTGGAGCAAGTGTTCTCCCTGCACACTGCCCACCCAATCACTCGACAGAGCATCACACACTGCTTTATGTATCCTTATCAGGGGTCAACAGCACCCATCCCAGCAGCTTTTCTTTTAAAACTACTGATGTAAAAGGTTACCACATGTTTGACCCCAACAGTAAAACTAAATCCATATATCTCTGCTTTCACACCATTTAAAGGAAGTATGACCTCTACAGTAATGTATACTGAGACTTACAGTAATGTATATTGAGACTAATGGCAGTACAAAGTACTTAAGTACTTAACTGAACATAAACATTGTTTTTTTGGAAAAAAAGATGTATTTAAAAACCACCAAGCCTTTGAAAGTACCTCACTGAAATAAAAATAATAAAAGACACACCATCACAAAAAGAGAATTTAAGTGAATGTGTCAGTTGATCAGCCTCTGCTTTGTACTGAATTTGAAGCGTACTGTTAACTAAGAATTGCTGAATCACTGACAAGGAGGACAAATTTTAAACAAATGTTATTTAATTGTCTTTATTTATTTTGAGTAATGAAGTTTAATACAGTCATCATGACAACCCTAATCAAAAGTGTATTGCAAACAAATCAAATTAGACTGTTTTCCTAAACGCAGGCCAGCAGACTGGAGCAGACGCTTTTGGGGAGGTCTGGGCTGTTCCCAGAGGCTTATATGGGCATCTTATACTCAGGAGCCTCAGCTCTCCCACCCATCCAAAAACTCTGGGAGCTCAGCGTTATCTTCTGAGACACAATGTGGAAAAGAGAGCTTCACTTACTTATTTTTTGGTTTGATACTGTTCATTTTTTAACATCCTAAAAACAGAATAACTGAAAATGAGTCAAATTAAGATGCTTGTGCTTCTATTTTTTGGTTTATTGAAGGAAAATTCGAAATAAAATACAATATCTACAATATATATCATTATAATAATAATACATTTTATTTGAAAAGTGCCTTTCAAAACACTCAAGGACACTGTACACAACAAAATGATAAAAAGATCAAGCATAAGAGCAGACAAGTTACAGAATCTATATAAAACAATGCAAAATAACAATCTATCCAGTTTACACATGCAAAGAAATCAAACCATAGATGTCCATAAATAATGTGTAATAAAATGGAATGACTCGGGGGGGTGGGAAGTATTGAACACACTTACTGAAAGTTATTTAAAGCCTTTGTTGGTGATGACAGCTTTAGGACGCCTCCTGTATGGAAAAACGCTTTGCTGAGGTGAGATTTTGGCCCAATTTTCCACACAAACTGTCTTCAAACCCTAAAGGTTGTGTGGGCCCCTTCTATGAACTCTGAGCTTTAGTTCTTTCCATAGATTTTCTTCAGGATTCAGGTCAGGTGATTGGTGGGCCATTCTAGCAGCTTTATTTTCTTTCTCTGAAACCAGTTGAGTTTTTTCTTGGCTGTCATTGTCTTTCTGAAATGTCCACCCTCGTTTCATCTTCATCATCCTGGTAGATAGCAGCAGATTTTCATCAAGAATGTCTCAGGAATGCATTTTTCCATTCATCCTTTCTTTAATTATATGAAGCGTGCCAGTGCTGTATGCTGAAAAACAGCCCCACACCCACACTCCAAACTTCATTGTTGGTATGGTGTTTTATGGTGTTTCAGTGCCTTTTGACCTCCAAACACGGTGTGTATTATGGCATCAAAATTATGGAGTTCAATTAAGTTTTCATTTTATCAGACTATATTCTCCCAGTATTTCACAGGCTTTTCTAAATGTTGTTCAGTAAACTTTAAATGTGCTTCATGCTTTTTCTTCAGCAATGGAGTCTTGCATGGTGAGTGTCATACAGTCCATGGTGGTTGATCACATTACTTATTTTCTTTGAAACGACTGTACCTGCTAGTTCCAGGTCTTTCTGAAGCTCCCCACAAGTGGTCCTTGGTTCTTGGACAACTCCTCTGATAATTCCTTTCACTCTTCTGTCTGAAATCTTGTGGGGAGCACCTGGTTGTGGCCAGTTTATGGTAAAATTATGGCCCCATCAGTGCTCACTGGAACCTTGCACTTTCCTTTCTTCATGTTTTCAATACTTTTTCCCGGTGTCATTTCATTTTACTACACATAATTTATGGAAATCTATGGTTTGATTTCTTTGCATGTGTGGATTGGATGGATTGTTACCGACATCTGGTGATCAGTAATGTTTCAATAATGACATCACTGTCATTATTGAAATATTTCTTCTTGTTTTGGTAAGATTAGCGATGTCTGAAAAGATTTTTTGCCCTGCAACCCACTGTTCTTTATAATTCCAGGAATATTTGAAAGTGAGCATTCTGTCATACATGAACACACCACAGCACACAGTGTGACCAGCACAAAATTCTTCCTCAGCATTTAACCCATTCACCAAGTGAAGCAGTGGACAGCCAGGAACACAGCGTCCAGTGAGAAGTGTGTGGGGGAGCAGGGTGTGGGGGATGGTATCTTGCTCAGGGTACCTCAGAGGTGCTTAGAAGTCTTGGAAATTGAACCTACGACTTCCTGATCGCAGGGCGAGAGCTCTAACCACTAGGCCAACCAGGGGCCCAAAAGTAAAGTGGCCCCTTATATTCATGTGCAAACTCTATGGGGGCTGCCACCAAGAAGGGGTGCCCATGGAGCAGTGTGTGGGGACGCTACCAGTGTGTGGGGACGCTACCAGTGTGTGGGGACGCTACCAGTGTGTGGGGACGCTACCAGTGTGTGGTTACGGTAATATAAATAAAATCTGCGGACAAAAGGTCTACAAAAAAAGGAGTTTTAATCAAAGAAAGAAAGCTCCTTTTTTTGCAGACCTTGTGTCTTTTTTTCCCCACAGTGTGCAACCCACTTTCACATTCCTCTAGTCTTTTTTGGTTCCACGCACCTGATTCTACAGTCTCTACATCTAGAGCGCAACAATAGTCCTCCGCATCTTAGCTTATGAACATAAAAAATGTCAAAGTAACAAAAATACAAAAATGTTTCTTTAAAACAGTTCTGACCATGTAGGCATGCTCCTCTTTTCCAGGGAGGCCCAGGTATCTCTCTGAAAAGGCAGCATCTACAAAAAACACGTACATTAGATTTCTGCACATGTATTATAGCTAATGATTTACAAAGAAATCTACAGCAAGTATGCTGATGTAATGTTGTTGTGAATTACAACTCACTGTAGAGTCTGAAGTCTGTGATAGGGGCATTGATGGCTGAGCATCTGAACATTTGCTCAGTTGCTGTAAGGATCTTCAATATTAAATAGCCCCCAAATTCCTATTTAAACACAAAAATCACACCACAGTAGGCATGTAAAAAGAATACTGACAAAGTAATCCTGAGATACATTTTGAGCTCAGTGTAAGACTATTATACAAAACAGTTATCTTTGTGGGTGAAAAAAAAACAGAATTCAGAATGGAAAAAAGGAAGTACCTTTCCATAAAGAGCAATTCTTCGACCATCAATATAAGGCAATTGGGTTAGCCACCTGAAAAGTGGGTGAATAGGGATGTTTTGTATGCCTCTCAGAAGTGTATTGACATTGTTATTGTGCCATTTCAAAAGCAGTGCTGGAGTACAAAACAACAACTGTCACCGTCTCTGTCCAATTGCAAATGAATGACAGAAAGAAAGAGTGAGAAACAGAGAAAGAAATACCAGTTCTTCCCCTGGAAAAATGAGAGTTTATTCACCAGTCCATTAACTAATTATTTCAATTATTTAGACTTTGGGAAAACATTCCCTAATTATGACTCCTAAACTAAAAACTATTATTGGACAGATCACTGTGAACAAAGCATAATTATATATCAAGGCATATCTGTATCATGTTTTTTGTTCTCAGAAGAGCAACTAAGACAGACTCACTCTACCACGCCCAGCTGGTCTTTGATTCGGAGTGAACTCAGTTTGCGGGAGTCCAGTGTGCTGGTTCTCTGGCCTTGTGAGACTGTACTCCTGCCATCCACCCAGGCAAGAGCAACTCCGTGGAGACTGGACAGAACCTGAGGCCAGCCCAGGGCAAACTCCTCCGTCACTGTCTGACTGCCTGGACTGCCATCACTAAGAGTGAGAGAAAGAAAGAGAGAAAGGATTGATGTATTACATATGATAAAAGCAAAAAGAAAAGAGAACACAAAACGAAAAATTCTAATCTATAATGGCTTATAACTAGAATAGTGAATAATATTCCGCTTTTCGCGGGGGTTACGTTCAAAGAGCACCCACATAGTGAAAAACCGTGTTGTGTTTTGTTTTTTAAAAAAAGCCTAAAAATGCCTATTTTTATCGTGTAAACCCTAAATATGCCCCCAAATATGCTCCCAGAACACTTTAATTTCATTTTAAACTCAGTTTGCATTACCCTTAAAGAAAATGTAAAAGTAATCCTGTAACGTTATTCACCTCTTTTAATTTAAATTCCCTGCCGACATATGCAACTCGGAAGGTCGCTGGTCAAAAGTATTGGGACACCGCGGTGAGGTGTATGGTTTTCGGGGAATAAGCCCTGATCTACTCGTGCTAAACATACAAATGAGGGCTTGTTGGAAAGGTCTCCTGGAGATCAATCGGACTGTGAAGTTTCTGAGTGCTTGCACCACAGAGAAATCGCGCTTGGAGCGCGGGGGGCTCAACCCTGGTGTGGAATTCAAAAAAAGTGCTTTCAGGTAGGCTACAGCCTGCCCTGAGAATCCTTGTGTGAAAACATCCAGAAAAAAATATATATTTATTGCCACAAAAAAGCAAAAAAAGGATATTTGCAGTTTCCACGTTATTGTGGGGATTTCCACGTAAAAGTTCGGTTCTAAAAAAAAACCAGTGTGACTGAATCCGCGACTCCTGACCCGTGTAAAACTGGGGGTTTACTGTATTTCTAAGGTCTCCTGATTAGCTCTAATGATTATTACTGAAGTCAATACTTTATGCTTGAAAAGAGACTTACATTATGATGAGGAGAGGGTGCAAGTTTCCCTCATATCCTGGAGGCAGGGCGAGCTTCAGATGCAGGTCTAGAATTATGTGCAGAGACAGTTAAAATAAAGCACAGCACTGCACCTCTTCTAAAACACTGCAGACATTCCTGTACATGAGCGCATCAATATTCAAAACACCAGCAAATAGAGTCCCCTGAGTGTGGTGAGGTTCCTCTCACAGCTCTTTTTCTCTCACACAAACCACACACCCTCCTACAACATGCTTAATTATAATGGCAAAGGCATGTAATGTGTATGTGGAAATATGCACGTGTGGCAAACCAACGCGCACACGCACACACACGCTGCTGAAGTCACAACAGTCTGAAAGTGGCTTAGAGTTGAAAGTGGCAGACAAAAATAAATTGGATGACAACTTTACCATAGCTGTCCGATGACAGCATCCTGAAGAGTGTTTCAGGAAGACGCTTGAACCCAAGAGACGCTGCAAGGAGGCTGTTGTCTTCAACCACTATGTATCCTGACAACATGACACATCAATCCCATTTACATCCAATACACATTTCTCTGAGCCAAGCGAGGCATTTAGCAAAATGTGAGTTTGGTATGAAACATAACATTAGTTCGTTTTATAAGTACCATATCTCTCTTTTTTGCAGTTTGTTTTGTGCACATATAAGTATGCAGGCATAAATAAAAGAACAGTGAAACATTATTTCAATGTAGAAGCTAATTCTATTGTGTCAGCAAGAAAATAAACTTCACTAACGGGAGGAGTCACTTGTGCTGTGGACCGTCACCTTCGGAACCCCAGGGCCTACAATCACAAACATTAAAGATAAGTAGACAGAGAATTGGGAAATAAGACAATGTTATTACTGGCACTGTAAATTACACCACAGTACACATGTCTGAGTATATCATGGATATTGTTTGTACACACTGAGCAACCGTATCAATAAAGCTATACGTTCTGAGCAGCAAGTCATGTGTAAGGGTGTTATGACTAATAACACCTTTACCCAAGTGTATGTAGTAAGTTGCTAGTGTGGTTGCTATAAAACCAGTGTTTGGAAACAACCAAAAATTGGTTATATGGGTAAAATTGCTCCCTACACAGCTGCGAATTTGCAATGGTCTGGTTCAGAAACCGGCGCTCTACCCGTTGCGCTACTGGAGCAGGAATTGACCAGTTTTTACCAAGACATTTACAGCGGGGGAAATAATTATTTGATTCCCTGCTGAATTTGTAAGTTTTCTGACTTGCAAAAAAGTCTCTAATTTATGAGTTTTTTTCATTTGTATGGAGAGAGAAAGAATATCAACCAAAAATCAAGAAAAAAACATGTTACATAAAAAGTTTCTATAGGATTGAAGTCTGGAGACTGGCCACGACTCTCCAGGACCTTAATGTGCTTCTTCTTTAGCCGCTCCTTTGGTACCTTAGCAGTATGTCATTGTCATGCTGGAAGACCATCCACAACCCATCTTCAGTGTTCTGGCTGATGGAATGAGGTTCTCGTCCAAGAGTTTCCGGTACATGGCCCCATCAATTGGCCCCTCAATGCGGTGAAGTCATCCTGCACCCTTAGAAGAAAAACATCCCCAAGCGCAATGTTTCCGCCTCCATGCTTGACTGTGGGGATGGTGTTCCCTGGGCTCTACATGTGCCTTCTTGAGCAGGGGGACTTTGCGGGCACTGCAAAATTTCAATCCATTATGATGTGTGTTACCAATGGTATTCTTAGTGACCTTCAGATCATTAACAAGCTCCTCCCGTGTAGTTCTGGGCTGATCCCTCACCTTTCTCATGATCGTCCTCGCCCCATGAGGCAAGATACTGCATGGAGCTCCAGACTGAGGGCAGTTGATGGCCATTTGTCCATTTCTGAATAATCACACCAACAGTTGTCACCTTCTCACCGAGCTTCTTCTGATGGTCTTGTAACCCATTCCCGCTATGTGCAGGTCTACAGTCTCGTCCCTGACGTCCTTTGACAGCTCTTTGGACTTGCCCATGGTGGAGAGGTTGGAATGGAAGAAACTGATTCTGTGGACAGGTGTGCTTTATAAACATAACGAGTCAGGATCAGGAGTCTCTGTAATTGATAGATTGATTGTAATCTGTGTCCAACATGGACACACAGCCAGTCTGTGGGAGCCAGAAGTCTGGCTGGGTTGTAGGGGATCAAATACTTATTTGACTCAATGACATGCAAGTCAACTTTTATGTAATATGTTTCTTTTTGGATGATATTCTGTCTCTCTCCATTAAAATGAAATTCAAGAATTTGAGACTGTTCATTTTTTTGTAAGTCAGCAAACTTACAAATTCAGCAGGGGATCAAATAAGTATTTCCCCCGCTGTATGGGTGAGAACGACTGAACGCATAGCAGCATTCACATGCAGTTTATTTTTAATTAAACCAAAACAAACAGTCACATTTTTTTTATATTTCTGACCTGAGCTTTAATGTCTGGAAGTTAGTTTTATGAGTATGCTGTGTGTTTTGCTCTGTGTTTGTTTCTTTGTGTTTGGGTTTTTTGCCTTTTTGTCCGTCTTTAGCATCCACGTGCATGACATCACCGACTATCTCTTCACACAGATTTTAACGGGGGCTTGTCCATTTCTCTCTCTCGCAATATGTTTCAGAGGTCTCTCAACCAGTTTTTAAACACTCAGCATTTGGCCCCTGATCAAAACACAAGTATGGATATTAACAGACATGGAGTGGTTCCAAAATTCAGAACAAGCTCTGAGGATTTACATAGTTGAATGAGATATCAGGATCCATCAAGACACCAAGAATTTTTTAGACCAGATAGTTTGATTATAGCAGCTTTTGGACCTCTGCATTGAGCAAGAGAAAATTATGTGACATCCAGTCTTTTATATCTTTAATGCAGTCCCCAGTCTTTTTTAATCTGTGTTTATCATCTGGGTTGGCAGAGACAGAAAGTTGTGCGTCATCAGCGTGTGTCACCTATGTGAGAAAAAAATGCTTTGTCAGTGGACAGTAAAAGATCATTCACAATATTTATTAGGGCTGTTTCAGTGCTGCGATGAGGTCGGAACCCAGACTGGAATTTTTCATATATATGGTTCTTATTTCGTGAGCCACTGCTTTCTCTAAAGTCTTAGATCGAAAGGGTAGATTGGAAATAGGTCATTCATTTGAAAGCTTGTATGGGTCAAGATTTGTATTATTTTTAACAGGTTCTTAATAACTGCTAGTTTGAAGGTTTCTGGTAGACCAGTACTAAGTAAGAAGTTTAATACAGATAGGAGAGTACCAGTAATTACTGATAGGACTTCTTTAAGCAGGCTTGTAGGAATATAATTGAGTGTACAGGTAGAAGATTTTTGAAGATGGTGGAGTTTTGAATTTATTGTCTAATGATATTTTTTAACTTTATTGTTAGAGAAGCCAGCTGCCCTTTTTGTCAGCACCAACTATCTGAGCTGCACAGCCGGAGAGCTAACAGGCTTTGGGCTATGCTGCAAGAGATGAGAGCAGCACCCCCTCACGAATCTTTAAAACGTCAGGCTAACACGTTACATATGCTGAAACACTGAGCAGCACCGACACCAAGCGAAACAAAGACGGAGCAAAACACAAAGCACCCTCACAAAACAGTACTATACGCTAAAGCTCAGGTCAGTTATATAAAAAGAGTGTCACTGGTTGTTGTTGTTGTTTAATAAAAACAAAACTTTATTGTGAACATCATATGGGGCTCCTTTGTGTGCAACGTTGTGGAGCTCTCCCAGGTTAGCTGCTTTTTTTTACTTAAAAAATGTGTTTTTAAATTGTCTTTGTGTGTTACAAAATAGCAATGCTTACACATTATCGTGCGACTCTGATACAGTTAGGATCGATAAAGTCACTTTGGATTTATTAATCTCACTGTTCTGGACTCTTTCCCATAACTACTTTGGTATGTTGGTGCATCGGCAGACCAGGCTGTGACAGGGGCTTTTCGTAACATCCAGAGACCGATATGGAAGCGAGGCAGGTGAAGAGGAGAGGAGCAAAGGCTTTGGTGCTTGAGTAGCAGAGGAAGGCTACCGCTTCCAGCCATACTGTTTGCAAAAATAAATATAGTCGATGAGCTGCATGTTTGGCTAGCAACCCAACAATACATCGAAGACTGCTGTGTTCCTGTGAAACATGGCTAGATGAGAAAACTCCCGATGCATCCATAACACAGGCAGACTACTTGATCTTCAGAGCCAATGACAATGCTATGGAGCGCTGTAAAATCCATGGGGGAGGCACCATTATTTGGGGCATCAACAGTAAAATTATTTCTGACTTCTGCTCTGCAGATATGGAATACATTATGTTAAAATGCAGACTGTTATAGCTACCCAGAGAACTGCAGTGCATTATTGGGAGTGCTGTTTATACTGCACATGAACATGATCAACGAGAAGGAAAACAAGTATCCTAATACTGCTTTCATTATCATGGGAGTAATTAATCAATCTCAGAAAAAAACATTCCAAAACATTACTAGTTTGTGACTATTCCCAACAGAGGAAAAATACCTTGGGCCACTGCTACAGCAATATCAGAAATGCATACATAGCTTACAACAGTCGGTTAAAGGCAAACCCAGTTACAATCAGAACTGGACTGACAAAGTCTGCAGGGTTGTCTAGAAGCCACAGATATGAACATCTTTAAGGAGGCAGCAGACATGATCGTCATTCACTTCCAGTGCCATCATGGACGGCAGCCTGTCTGGCGTGCTCTCTGCATTTTATGTTTTTCTTTCTTTCCCTTTTTTTTACCTCTTATTTATTTATTCTTTTGTCTTAGGGACCTGTATATTTACTAACGGTAATTATTTATTAATTGGAATCTACTTCTACGCTCCTCTGCAATTACCTCAACACCACACGGCTCCTTTGTTTACACCCAGGTTCAGCAGCCATGCCAGCCTTCAGCACACCATCCCCATGGAGATCCAGAAGAACTAATCTTTATGGCAACAACCACTGGTGTTTTCCCAGCCACATTAAGGCGAGGATGACTGTGTGTACTCAACACATCGAACTGCTAGCAGCCATATTATCTGCCCAGAGAGTTTTCTGTCGTCATTATCGTTGTTGTTTACATCGCACTTGACGCTAACGCGGCGCAGGCATATGACATCATCAGCTCTGTGACAGCAGACCTCCTGACCCGGAGCCCAGATGCGCTTATGGCCATCACAGATTTATGGCCATCACATTACAGGGGATGTTTCAACCACACAAACCTCTCAACTATCCTACTCACCTTTAGCAATATGTCAATCGGAAGACCAGAGACAATAAAACACCATTTACAAACCTGCTGTCCAGGGCCAACCTGACAAGAAGGGAGGCAGAGAAGACTCGAGATACCACCCTACCAGCTCAACAGCTTCCTGAAGACAGGACATACTGTTCATCAAGTGACACCAACACAGTTGGAAAGTAATATCATCATTAAGTATGTACATGACACAACCATTCTAGGCCTCATCAAAGTCTGCCTATAGGGAACTGGTCAAAGACACCCTTGTCTATGGAGAATAAAATGACCTCATCATCACCCTCTACACACAACGCTGTATAAAAAGAGCACAAAGCATCCTCAAGGTTGCAGACCACCCAGCTAACATTCTACATACAACCTGAGACACTGCAGATCAGACAGCATTACTACACACAAAGCAAGTTTCTGCAACAGCTTTTTTCCAGCCAAAGTCAAAGTGATGGCAAAACAGAACAATTGCCTTACAGTGTCTTAAAATACAGTGTTTTTTTATGGTATGTACCTTACAGAAAGCACATTGCACTTTACAAGTAATCTAACTTATTAGTCATCTCATCTATACACTATACAGGGAACTTGTCTATTTTCATCAATGTCTCTATTTATGCCAACTGAGAGGCTGTGCATAAAAATTCCCTACTGTGTCTAAGTGTACAAAGGGCAAATAAAATCTCTACCTATCGATCAAAAAATGATCAGCCTGTGAACACTGCAACATGTTCTGCCGTACCTATAAATGCCTTGGAGAACAAAAATATCACAAGTTCGAGGCTGCATGGTGAACACTTTAACACAATCACACTTTGCATTTTCTAGTTATCCTTACTTTTTTTATAGCCAATTTAGGTGCTGCTTCTTGCTGGAGCTCGTGCTGAATTTCAGAACCACTCAAAATGTCTGTTATACATAAAAAATAATGTATAACATTTTGTGATTGGCTTGTTTAAAAACACCTCTGAAGCATATTTAGAGAGAGAAAAATGTTTAACATTTTTTTCAATGTTCAATTTTTATAATACTTGTGTGAGAGCTGAAGTTTCCAAAAACCATTATGTATTTTTGTGGATTTTTACAATTAAAAAAAAAAAAAAAGAAAAAAGATTTTCTGAACAGCAACACCCTAGCATCCACCTACTAACAACTCCAGTTACCACAGCAACCACACAACTAAATGCACCTTCTAGTTATTTTTATTCTGCACGTTTTTGGAGCCACTTCTCCAACAGTTTATTAAAATATTAAAGTGCATAACAGTATGAGATACTGTTACATTACACATTGTCTGAGGCTTTAAATATTAAAAAAGAACAAGTAATGCAGAACTGGGAAAAATACGTTCAGTGTTCTAAGGGCTAAAGTGCTTTAGTTTTAGAGTGAAAGTCCGTTTTGCTGTAAACCCCTCCCCCCTTTAAAGGGAACTCATGTCCAAAATCCCATAATGCAGTATTGAAGGTGTAAACATGGGTCCAGAGTGGGTTTGGTGTGAGGTTCTCTGTTCTAGATATACTTAGTGAGTCAGAACTGTTCACAGTGTTGGTACCAGACATCCGCCTCTAAAACATCCTTCACAGAAAGTTAGGAAGTTGGAGCAACCATTAGTGACCACTTAACAACAATATAGCAACCACATAGCAACAACCACAGTTAGCATTGCAACCACGCAATCACACTTCACATTTTCTCACAAAAATGCTTCTTTTACTTTTTAATATAATTCCACCTCTTGTTTTGGAGCTGTGTATCCTACAGTTTTTGAAATATTAATCAAATGTCTGTTAATATCCCCTTCAGTGCGCCACTAATTGATCAAATGATCTGGGGTCAAGTAGTGATTATTTAAACATTTTTTGAGGTCGAGTTTCCTTTGTAATATATGGGGTGAAATGGAAGACACTCGAGCACACTTTAAAACGTGGAGAGTCAGTGACGTCACAGATAAGGGAAAAACTCAAAACACAAAATAACAAACGCAGAGCAAAACACAGAGCACAGACTCAAGTCAAAGCTCTGGTCAGTTATAAAAAAGACTTGTGTGACTATTTGTTTAATGTAATGACTGTTTGTCTAATGCTGTTTAATGAAATATAATCATCCTGTGAATGCTGCTACATGTTGAGCCAAACTTACCCATAAATAGCTTGGTGAGAGCTGGTGAACTCCGTTTCCCCCTGGTGGCGCAGCGCTAAAGAGCTGGACTCTGAATCAGATGATGCAGTTCAGTCCACGGCACGGGAATTTTTTTTCCCCCATAAAATCAAAATTTGGATGTCTCCAAACACTGTTTTTATAGCAACCACACTTTGCATTTTCCCACAGAACTACAACTAAATCTTATTTTATTATTTCCATTATCTTACCAATTGTCTAATGTTGAACTACTTGGTGGTACTTAGTTAAGCAATTTCCTTCAGTATCAAGTTTTCTGATTCTGATACATTTCCAGTTTGTTCACATAACCTAGAGAAATCCAGTACTGTGTACAATGTTATGTTTTTGCCATATTGCCACCCTTAGTGTGTCCATCTGAGTGATTGTGTGATTCCATACCTAAACAATAAAGTGTGAAGTGTGTCTGGTTGGGACTGAAGTTAGCTCTGAAGAAGCTACAGCGCTCAAAGAGGTTACAGGTTAAACAGTGTCGATGGAACACTCCTCCAAGTTGAGCACTGCAAAGGAATCAAACACATGTAAAATAACTATATGTTTTGCTACACAGTCAAATTAGTTAAAACATTCTACCAGTGTTTTTAGATTTGTTTTTTATATTAATATTTTACCCGTACCACTGACCACTGGTTGCTATGTGACATTGTATTTTGAATTCTTGTATTCAATAATTTTTTGATAGTAGAATGTGATTAGAAACATACTGTATAAACCATTACTTGCCATCACACTCTATCTTGTATTATTTGCTTAATTATGCATGATATATTCAGGCGAAAATATGTGAAAAAACAAGTACTTAAAGGGGACCTATTTTTAAAAAAGGGAGTTTTGCATAAAACAAGTTATAATAGGTCTATGGGCTGTCCCTTTCATGCAAATAAGCTGTTGCTGGTCACGCCCCATCATCCCATGCTCCACCCACCCCTTACGATGCTGGCCACGCCCCATCATCCCATGCTCCACCCACCCCTTATGCGGCTCGTAAACAAAACGAAACTTAACTGCGATAGAAACACAAAAGTCATTATTTGAAAGTACTTACATCTCCCTCATCTGCTGAC
>JBBPCY010000136.1:481233-500633 GCA_037974405.1 Brachyalestes nurse
CAAAAGTATTGGGACACCGCGGCAAGGTGAACGGGTCCCCTTGTGTGAAAACATCCAGAAAAAATATATTTATTGCCGCAAAAAAAGGCAGAGTATATTTGCAGTTTCCGCATTATTGTGAGGATTTTCGGGTAAAAATATGAGTTCGGTTCTCAAAAAAAATCCGCGTGTGACTGAATCCGCGAGTCCTGATCCGCGTAAAACTGGGGGATTACTGTATATCATTACAACTCCGTTTCAGTGTCTTAGCAACTTAACCTTAACTCTTGTTCCTTCAACAGGATCAGGCAGCTCTGCCACCACCTTCTCAATGTTGTCCAGAAATTGCACCATGTTGTCTGACCTCTTACAGAACTGGTACCACTGTGGAGCAAAAGCAAGTGCCTTCTTCCTCCTGAGTGCTCGCAGATTCTGTCAGTGCAAAGAAAATATATAATAACTAGAACAAGAAAACATAAACAATAAAACATAATGGTATCACTTAGAGTAACATTTAAGATCAGGTTTTGTACCTTCAGGGTGTTATATTTATCATGGAGAAGATTGTGCTTTTCACGAACAGTTGAACGTGCTGGATCTGTGGTTCTCTTGAGTAGGTTTTCTCCTTTCAGGAAGAGCTCCTTTAAAGCATCATCATCAACAACCTACCAGACGCATGCATAAGAAATCATTAGGCTGGCATACAGTGTAAAGCTATGAGATGTTCATGTTTTTAAACCATATGAGTTTTAGACCCTGTCAGTCTCTCTCTAAACCATGATCCATGATTGTAAAGGCTGGTCAGTTTCAAATGACTTCACTTACCACATGTTTCTATAAATACTTCATTGCTCACAATAGGTAAGTATAGACTACATAATAGGGAAGTTATTTAGATAATCTGAGACTATACCTGAAACAAGGAAATGCCAAATGGTTCTCTGAGTTGACAGTTATCAGGAATACCTATCTAGCAGTGTGTTGCACCTTCTGTATAGGTCAAAACAACCTAAACACACTTGAATTCTACAAGATGAAGCAGATACTATGCTAGAATGTTGCTGAAATATTTCAATTGTTAAAAATGGACAGTTAAATATGCTTACTATAAATGGCCCCATCCACCTCATCCCAAACATACTCAGGACTGAGGTCTGAGAACTGTAAAAATTATGTTCCTGGGAACATTCTTTGATGATACTTGTGACATATGAAGCCTTTATCCCTATGACTATAGATAAACTACTGCCTTGAATAGATACCTGGAACAAAGCTCAAGATATGCTGTGCCTTTTAGGCTTTATTCTGTCGGTGTTGGATAGGGATGCACCTTTTTGATAAGTTGGATATTTTATGGTTTCATGATCAGATGTCTAGTTAAGCGTGTCACATCGTCCCCTCATTCCTGAGTAAGAGCAGGCACTGAAGCAAAGATCCATGTTCTACTTTAGACTTTATTTCCAAAATCTCAACAGAAAAGGCACAAAGGCCAGGTTTTAACAAAGGATAAACAGAGACTCACTTTACTAAACCTAAGATGATTGACCACAACTGAAGGCTAAACACAAAACCCTTAAATATGTGAACTAAAATACCAACCACCAATCATAACACACAAGCAATCATTAGAAAACAAAACCCAGCTGTGATTCCTACAAAACACCCATGACACCCAGAACTTAAACAAGGGTGTCACAGCACTCAGCCCTGACAAACTGCAGGGAAAGGAAAAAAGGAATTTTCTGAAATTAATATAAGGGAACAAACTTCAAGAATATTATTAAACAAATAGTTAACGTTTAGAGAAGGCTGTAGTTTGCGTGTCAGATGGATGCTAATTAGGTCTGGTGTTTTTTCCTCCTGATGTGCTTGTCGGTTTAACAGAGTGTTACGTCAAGGGTTGATTTGATTAATGGCTGTTAGAGGCCACTGTTGTTTCATTTACAGTTTTGTGTCTTTTATTTTGAAAGAGTTTCACGGGGTGGATGTCACAGCTGTTTTGTACTGTGTCACCTGTTAGGTTTCAGCTGTCTTGGGTTTTGTATTGAGTGACTGTGCACATTGATTAGTGAATGTGTTTTTGATTTCTGTTTAAGAGAGTTTGTGGTTAGTTTGTGCACTTGTGAGTTAACCAACACAGTAGGCCATCACTTATAGAGGTACTCTTAGCCTGTCTCTTTTGTTTATAGAAAATCTACAGTACTAGAGTTTGGGCTCTCATGCCCTTTTGTGTTTTTGTTAATAAAGTTCTAAAGATGCATTCCAGTTCGGCTTGGCGGTCTTATCCTTGCCCAGCATTCACGGAGACAGGGGCTGGACGTGACACAGAGAAATGAAGTAACTAAATGTAATATACTTAACTTACAAATATTACAACCTGTATACTGTATTTTCAAAATTTTCCCATAATGATTATTCAAATAGTCATGTCAGCATTTGAACACTGGCACCTCGAGTAAAGAGATTTATTAATTACTCAGGTATCAGTTCAAACTGCTAGTATCAAGGGCCACAGAACAAGATGGCTCCATGGACTCCTGCTCCTTGTGCCATTTACCACCATTATGCAAAATTAACTGTTTTCACTCCTTTAAGCACATTCTTAAAAGAACACTGTCCTGCAAAAAACAACACTCATCTACAGAAGTTAAAGTACACCTCAGTTAGTTATGTGCTAACAATAAAAACTGATCCTCATTAGATGTGGCTGTTTTTTATGCTATTATAGAAACGCACATTATGAAAGATCTTACCGGTTCCTCAAGGAAATCATCTTCTTTGACATTTTCACCCAGTTTTATCTCTTCATCCAGCAGCTGTATCCACATATTAGCTTGTCTATAATATTCTTCTAACTCTTGAGAGGAGGCCTGTATAGTACATAAATATATAAAAACAATACATTAATCACATGTTTTATGACAAGTTTAAAGTCACATAGCAATTTCAAATAAATTGTATGATGTAGGTGCTTAATGACTGAGAGAACAGTACCTGGGCATTTAAAATCCTTTTGGCTACCATCTCAAAGCGTTGATTGAGCTGCTCCAGTTTAGGCTCCACTTGAGCTTTACAGTGTTCCCCCCTGTTCTTAATGAGATCTTCACCCAGATTCTGGACTGCCTCTACTTTTACACTCATTTCCTCCAGTTCTGCTTGCAGACCCTGCACAGTTTTAGCAAAAAATTGAGAAATTCTGCATTCAGTCCAATGTTTTGTAATCAATGTACTACATGGGAGGAAAATACAGTTTTCTATGTCATGAGCCCACAAAACAGATCTACATAACCAAATTCAAATAATTCTGTATTTCACAAATCAGTCTGACTTTGTTCAACATTTGTGAAAATCACACACATGGTTTAGTTTTAGGATTGTATTTTTACAAGAGGCAGAAATTGTCTTTACTTATAAAGTATATTAAAGAAAAAGTACTTGTGGAACATTTCTATTGGTCCATTCATCACAAAAGTTTCACATAATGTGAAAAAAACTACATTATTTACCCAAAAGTATGTGAACACTTACATATATGAGCTTGTTGCATATTTCATTCTAAAACCTTGGGTACGACCCACTTTACTGGCTGTTTGTCTTTAGAGATGGCATGACTATTTGCTTAATTTTATACACCTGCTAACAACGAGAGTGTCTCACAACTAAACTCAATACATAGGGGGTTCTACATATATTGCTGACTGTTTAGTCTACATAATTGTTGTTGGATGTTATGTATATTGCAAATTAATGGATGGGACAACATAAATATGCCACCAGATCACAACCAAAACTAGTAGCAGTTGTACAGTTTATAACTATATAACTACATTTGTATATTTTTTGCAGTGAATAAAGAGTGTGTGCACCAAACAAAATATAATGAAATATAAAAAATAAAATATAAACAGCCAATGTCAAGTTGTGGGGTCCCACCTACCCAGTCCAAAAAGAAATGCATGTTTTGTGTATAGTGAAAGAACAAATAAATCACAGATTCTCCAAACCTTGATAACCTGTTCCTTGCAACCCTGTTTTTCCATCTTGTCCATCTTAGCCTCGGCTCCATCCATCCAATAATTAATTTCAGCAACATTCTGATCTAGAGTTTTCATCTGACTTTGGTAATCCTACATGTCAAAGAGAAAGCTATATTAATTTTGATGCTGTGAATGTTGAACATAACATATTTCAGTTAAATAATTTAATTCCATACAAAACTTAAGTTGTAAAGTAACAGTACCAGAACCTTTTATCACTAACACAGAATATACAAATAATTCTTTATATATAAAGAAACACATAGAGTCAAATAAAAACAATATATAAAGGTGGATATATTTCATTCATCTATGAGAGTAGGTTTAGATGTTGAGGCTTGTGAAGTTAGATAGTAAAGATAAATCAGTTGAAAGGAAGGTGTTTGTTTTCTCACCAGTAGTAGGTTCAACCACTGCTCACTCCGTGATGTCACAGCAATCCAGTTGCAGTTCAGCAGGCTGACCTTGTCATCTATCAGGCTTTCCTGCCCCTTGAGCAATCCTTTCAGGGCCTCTGCTAACTCACTTACTAAATGGAGTTGAGGCGTGTGTCTCTCCGTATCCTCCTGTGTGGTCTAAGGGAAAAGGTCAAAACAGTTATGTACTGCTGTATAGCTGTAGCTTAGCTGTAGCTGTGTTCCCTAACAAGTACAAGTTGCTTCCCTCCTTTTCATGTAAAGTAAGCATTTTCGAATACATCAATATATTTATCAGGTAGTATATTGTGAATTAGCCCTGAGTGATAGGGCAAAGTTTTCGGATACAGATAGGTATTTAGATGAGAATGTATCTATTCATCTCATCAATAACAATGGTAAAATTATGGGGTGGGGATGTTAACAAAAAATGTTTATTCATTTTACATATTGCCTGAATTTAGTGCAAATGTAAAGGTAATTATCTGTACACCATAACATACATAATATACTATAAGAATTATAATTTAAAAAACAAAAAGTAATCTAATTTAGGCAGATGTACTTTATGGAATGTTGGAAACATTGTTAAACTGTATTAAGAATACAGAATTCATTATTATGAACTGTATATAGAACTAATATAGAGTTTTTGATGTGCTCAGCTACTCAAAGAAAAAATGCATAAAACATACATAAGAAAGTGTTTTTAAAGCTAAATGCGAGTTTGGCATTAATGTACCTTAGCCCAGGTCAACTCTGCTTCTAGGTCACTGGGCATCCCCTCTATTGATGATCGGCGAGTCAGTTCACCATCAATCACTGCTAACCACTCTGTCAGACTGTTTACCTCCTTCCTAAACTTCCTCAATAGCTTCAGACATTTTTCCAGTTCTTGTTTTCCTTCTGTCACCTAGGCAACAAGAGGTGAGAAATTTAATCCATCTGTTCACAAAAAAAGATGATATGTCACATTATTTCATGCAGTCGTGGAAACGCTGTGGAGCAGGAGGTTTATAAGTTGTAATCCTTTCAATTATGCTGGGCATAGAAGAAGAATTAAAAAATCAATGTGGATGGCTCATAAATTTCTCATAAACTTTTAAACGTAAAAAGTAATAAACAATTAAAGATAATATATTTGAAAATATCTAGCAAAACACACTACTACTCTGGTAGCGAAAGGAGTTTACGTAAATGCATCAAGACCCCAGTGTGTATCATACCTGAGACCCCAAATTGTTGTATGAAAGTTTAAGGCTTGTCAAACGATCATCCAGCTCTTTGGGTTGCTCCGTCTGCTGCCTCTGCACAATCTGTCTTCCTGTCTTTATCACCATCTCCACCTCTGATTTCACTTCACTTAGACTTTTATATAACTTCTGCAGGAGAAGAACAGTGAAAATAAAGACTGATGGAATTTAACAAGAAAAACAGATTTCTGAGAGAAAAGCGAAGTGTGATTGTGTAGTTCATGACACTACCTCTCTTATATAGACTCATAAGGTCACTCACCCCCCATTCTCTCTCTCCCATTCATTACAGAGGTCACTTGATTTTTTTAACCAATCAATACTTGGTTTTTAATTAAAGCCCAACAAATAGTGACACACATCTTTTTAATACCTAACTTAAGTGTTAGTGTCTTGAAGTTTGTTTATGGGTCTGCTGTGTGATTTGCTCTGTATTGGTTTTTTGGCTTTATGTTCATTCTTGGCCGCCTTATCTATGATGCAATCACACTAATATGGGTTTAGCAGGGGTATTGAAGCACCACATAACTACACATTGTAGTGTTTCCCACAGGATTTGACTCATATAAAAACTTTAGAACTAAATTAGATGAAGGTGTTAACTAAAGTCTGTGCTTGTGGTGTCATCTTAGTGTCATGCTTGTGGTGTCTTCTTCATCTGGTAAGCTAGCTTGAGTTTTCTACTGCTTAACTGCTTCACTGTTGTGTGCTTAACTGTTGTACTGCTATTTTGCTCTCTCCTTTGACCTCTTTTGCTCTAGATTGCTAGGCTACTTTGTTTGTTGTGTGCTTTGTTTGTTGGCTGCATTTGTCCCTGGTGAGGTTAGCATCATTAGCTTCATTGTAATCAGCTAGATAATTCTCACCTGGTGTTAGGGAGTCCAGTAGTAATTAGTGGGATTGGCTTATAAAGGAGATACACACTCCGGGAAGGGATCTTCATACTTTCAACTTCTTCCTTCAGCTAAGTGTCCTTTCTTCTCAATCCTATTTATTCTGTTTTATTTATTTGTTCCTACTACAGAAAATGTGCTTCACACCTATACCTGTTCACATATCTTACAGTCCAAGAAGATATACTCCCCATTGGTGTGGGAGAAATTACAGTAACCTCTGTCCGCTGCCCTTTTCTCATCAACCTTCTACAGTAGTTCATGGTGGACTGCGGAATTGCCTGTCCTGCTCCAATAATCAAGAAAGCTGACTTTATCTTTGGACTGGTGTCCCTCCACTTCCTGATCCTTACAGAGACCTGGATCACACTTGAGAACACTGCTACTCTGGCTGCTCTCTCCTCTGCCATGTCCTTCTCACCCTCTTTGCACTACAGGCAGAGGACAGGGTACAGGTTTGCTTCTCTTATGGAGATGACATTCTATGCCTCTCAGTCTTTCCCAGCTAAACAGGTCATCCTTTTGAATTCCATTTTGTTACTATAAAACATCCAACCAAGCTCCATATCATAGTCCTTTATCACCCACCTGGTCCTCTGGGTAACTTCACCAACAACTGAACATCCCCCTGAGTTAATTTCCAGTTGATGATTCCTCAGGGACTTTAATCTTCCAGGTGACAAGATGCAGACCTGCGAGCTAGTGATGCTCCTATTGTCCCTAGGCACATCTCCTCTGACCAACAAAGCAGGCAACGCTCTTGACTTAGTATCAACCAGATCACTCCCTTTGTTTAATACTTGTCCGGTTCTCAACATGTCTCTGACCATCATCATCTATCTTCTATCCCACCTGATGAAGACCCTGGAGCGGCTGGTCCATGCTCAGCTTCGGCACCTTGTGAGCTCATCACTGAACGCACTTCAGTTTGCCTACCAGCCTGGCATTGGAGTGGATGATGCCGTCATCCACCTCCTACATCGTTCCCTCTCTCACCTGGAGACTGCTGGGAGCATTGTAAGACTCATGTTCTTTGATTTCTCCAGTGCCTTCAACACAATCTACACTGCAGACTTCTCCCACAACTGCTGTTTACAAAAGTTCTCCGATGACTGCAACAGTCAGCCTCCTCACTGATGGGGACGATTGGGAGTACAGAGAACTGACTGGGGACTTTGTGGACTGGTGCCAGCAGAACTGCTTCCGGATCAACACTAGAAAAACCAAGGAGCTGGGGGTAGACTTCTGAAGGCACAAAGGTTCTGGACTTCAACCACTAAACATCCAGGGTATGGACATTGCTGTGGAGAGCTACAGGTACCTTGGTGTTCATCTGACCAATAAACTGGACTCACAACACAAATGCTCTCTACAAAAAAGGGCAGAGCAGGCTGTACCTGTTGTGGAGGCTCAGGTCTTTTGGATTGCAGGGGCCACTCCTGAGGACCTTTTATGACTCTGTGGTGGCATCAGCCATCTCTTACGGTGTGGTCTGCTGGGGCAGCAGCATCGCTACTGAGGACAGAGAGACTGAACAGGCTAATCCGGAGGGCCAGCTCTGTTATAGGATGCCCTCTGGACCCAGTGGAGGTTGTGACTGACAGGAGAATGGTGGTTAAGCTGTCATCCCATGCAGGATATGTTGACTGCACTGAGCAGCTCCTTCTGTGGCAGGCTGCTGCACCCATTATGTGGGACAGAGAGATTCAGAAAGTCTTTCCTTCCAGCTGCTATCAGACTCTACAACCAGCACCTTGCAGCTGACCACACACACTCTCACATCCAAACACCATGGACTGATAAGTAGAGGTTTCTCTGGTTTTTCTTGTGTGCAATATTTTGGGTACAACATGTATAAGTCTTTGTGGTTTTCTGGTGTAATGTGCAATTTTAGGGGTGAGATATTACTGTGACCAATATGCAGTTTGTCTGGTTCATTATTACTGTTTGCTTACTGTTTGTCAATACCTTTTGCTATTCAATGTGTACAGACATATGTATCTCCATCCCTGTCCCCTCTCTCCTCCTCTATTCTATCTTCCTTATCTCTCCCTTACTCCACTAACCCCTGTCCGTCTTCAGTTGAATCAGCTACCAATGACCTTCTCTCATCTCTCCACAGCTCAGTTCATCTACTCTGCCCCTTGTCTTCCAGACTGAAGCGTGTCTCTCCCTTGGTTCCATGGCTGTCTGAGGTCCTGCGAAGTAACAGAAATGAACTGAGAGCAGCTGAAAGAAGATGGAGGAAAACGCTTTGTGACTGTGACCTTATCATTTTTCACTCTCTTATCTAAATTTGTCACTGATTTTACTTCTGCAAAGTCTTCCTTCTACAGAACCAGGTTTGAAGAATCAGCATCCAACCCTCGCATGCTCTTTGCCACCTTTTGTTTTTTCAGCTCTCACAGAAGACTTTGCCATGTTCTTCAATGAGAAGATTGATCACATTAGTAGATCCTTCCTGCCAATCAGAGACAAGCCCATGCCGCCCAGTTTCTTAGCTTCGCATCTCTCTCGAGGATGTGTTCTTGCTCCTTATGTCCAGCAAACCCACCATGTCTCCACTCGACCCTATCCCATCGAATAAGATGGCAATCCTGCCTATCGCCTACATCATCAGTTTCTCCTTAACAATTGGCCATCTGCTTTCAGGTCTGCAGTGGTCACATCAATTTTGAAGTCTGCCCCGTGAAGATTGCCCACTGGTGTTTTACAGGGCTTGGTCCTTGGACTGCTTCTCTTTTCTCTATATACTGGTTCTCTTGGAGATGGTAGGCGTTTCCTACCATTTTCATGCAGATGACAAGCAACTTATTCTCTCTCTCCACTCGAGTGATGATCAGGGCTTGACCTGCATCTCAGACTGTCTGGCTGACATTTCCTCTTGGATGGCGCCCACCACCTCAAGCTGAATCCCAGCAAGACTGAGCTTCTCTTCATCAAAGGTAGTCTAGTCCATCACCAAGCCACAACCTCACCATTTCTTTTGAGAACTCGGTTATCGTCCCCTCAAAGAAGGTAAGAAATGCTAGATGCAGAACTATTATTTTTGTCGGCTCGTTGATCACCTCTCCAGGACATGCAGATACCTTCTTTACAACATCAATAGAATCCGACCATTTCTCACCACTGAAGCTACACAGTTACTCGTCCAGTCCCTGGACATCTCTAAACTGGACTACAGCAACGCTCTACTGGCCAGACTTCCACAGAAGGTAATGAGACCACTTCAGCTGATTCAGAATGCAGCTGCAAGTGTAGTTTTCAATGTTCCTAAATTCTCAAACACCATACCTCCACTACGGAACCTTCACTGGCTCGCTGTGGCCACTCGCATTAAGTTCAAAACCTTAGCAGCATGTCACTTTTCGTCCTCTCAGAGCTTCAAGCACTGCTCATCTTAAACCTCCATTGCTCGAAAGAAGAGGAAGACATGCATCAAAATTCTTTTCAGTCTTTGTGCCCCAGTGGTGGAACAAACTCCCTTTTGAAATACGATCTGCGATGAAGTCGTTGTCTTCAAGTGTTGCCTGAAGACCCACCGAGGTGCACCTTGGTGACTAACCAGTCCTCTCGCTTATCTGTTCCTCTATATTTATTTAAAAAAAAAACCTGGGTCACTTACCCTCTTTTTATTTTTCTTGTTGACAGTGTTTGTTAATGTGGGTTTGATGGCAGTAACTTGGTTAAAAGCAGATGTTGATTTGAGTCTAGCTTTACAGGTATAAAAAACAGATCTGGCCTTAAGCACAGACAAGAGTGTCTACTAAATGTCAAACATAAAGCAAGAACTTGCACTATGTGGTCCTTGAGGGCTAGTCCCTGCAATCTTAGCCATAAAGTTATTGAGATGCAATTATATTACACCCACCATGCACTGCTCCAGTTGAGACTGCACTACTTCCTGCTCCACACTCCGAATACTCAGCACCCTGAGTTGACCCTTCACCTCTTCCAACACACGCTCACATTCCTTCAATCGCTGATCAAAGTTGGCTGGCTTTTGAAAAAGTCGAAACTTTGCTTGCACCTCCAACAGTTTGTCCTTAATTAAAAACAAATGTGTGGTTAAAAGTTTGTTTTTATTCAATGTCTATTGTACAATCTACTTACAGTCTTATACCCTTTTTTTTTACTGTTTTGTGTTAACACCCGCACAAAGTAAATTCCTAGTACATTTGGTACTTGGCAAATGAAATATTCTTATGCTGATACTGAACTGATTACTGTCTGTTGCTTTGCTCTGTAATTTACTTTCTTGCAATACTGTTGATTATTCAGTTTGCTGTTTAACCTTTCAGCTCTGTACTGTGTAAAGTCAACCTGACATTAAAACTGACCTTTTTGTTTCAGCTTGTACCCTAGTCATATGAAGTGTCAATCAAGACATGCAATTAGATAATACTGCAAAAATGCAATTTCGGCTGCTTCTGTCATTTGAGAGCCCATCCTTCCTCTATGTCAGTTTATCTCCATTCAGAAGCAGTTATAACTTATCTGTGTTGTGACTTGGATCACATAGGAAAAATGCAGAAATCAAGCGTGAGAATGCAGAAATCAATTTGTATTCAGTACATGCTACCTTACTTTAAAAGGAACCACAGCTGGTAAGAATTGTGGACCTCAATGTAGGGTATATAAGTAAACTATTATATTACACTATTTTGTTTGATTAGGAAAATCATTATTAAAAAAGCACATCTTTTGATTTTTGTCTTATGGACATCACCGTTGTTTTAGACGTACAATGCATTTAGCTATAATATCATGCACAAATAGTTATATGGGACTAAGTGTATGAAGTTCTGTGTGTAATACATTTTATGATACACATTTAGTAGCTATAGATATGTTTCTTCTGTCCAAGAGGATTGAATTTCATGCCTCTTGTTGCCACAATCTACCCATGCTAGGGCAGGAACATTGCTTTCTGGCTACAAAAATAACACCTGAGTGGAAATGTAAAAAAAAAATGTAAACAATATTAAAAGAACCTGACAAGAAGGTGATGGCATATTTTAGGTTGGCGAAAGTCCATATGACATAGTTTAAAACTGAAATGCAGGCATTACTTTATTTTCATGAAACCCTCAACGTTCTAGTTTCTCTTACTTTTTTTAACATTTATAAAGCTATGTAAAGGCCATGCATTTCCTTGTGAAGTCTGAAGAAGAAGAAAAAACAGTGATTCTCACATATGTAGCATCAATCTCTGACAACACTTTCTCAGATGCGTCTGCTTCACTGGCCTTTTTCTTCACACCATCCAGAGTTACCTCGTGACCACTTAACTCAGTCTGAATTTTCTGTAAACAAAAGAAACACATTTTCATGTACACTGATATTTTCTCTTCATAAAATATCTGTAACATATGTTTGCATGTCTTCAGTAGTTCATAAATATTACACTGTGTTTCACATATAGGACTGGAAAATCATATGCTAAACTACAATGCTAAACTAAATATTGTGCTATGGAGGGTTAGGAGTGCCAATATTAAATATATAAATATGTCAATAAATCATTAAATGTGTCATTAATTGTTTAAAATGGGAAATATAACAATAAATAATTACTTAAATGTGTCATTAAATATGTATATATTGCACATTTAATTAATTGTTTTTATTCCCAATTTTAAATAATGACAATTATGTTTATATTTCCAATTTTAAATAATTAAAGCTACATTTAATGAATTATGTTTTTATTTCCAATTTTAAATAATGACACATTTAATTAATTATGTTTTTATTTCACATTTTAAGTATTTAATGACATTGAATTATGTTTTTATTTCATTTTGGCAAGGTTCCGCACATCATGAATTAATTTTATCTGTCAATCTGGCCCATCAAAGTCAGTGGGCGGGACAAACGCTGATCTGCCATGATTTCGTTCAGACGACTGTTTTGGTCCGAAGCTAAGTCCTTTCCAATATGGCGCTAAAAAGCAGAGGAATTTCTTGAGGCTGTTGGAGTTATTTCGGCTCTTTCAGAAGAAGATTTTGAGCCTCGAGTGTTTGCATACTTTGAGAAAGTACATAGGCGCTCCTACGACGCTGAAGTTGGCTACTTATTTGCAGCTTCCAATCCGTTTGGCTTCTTATTCGGCGGCGTATGAATCCGGAGTTGAAGTTAGCTCCTTATTCACCGCGTCATTTTGAGGAGTGTTCACGGGGCGAAAGCTGTGCAGTAAACAATCCTCACGTCTTGTAAATGTATTAAAACGTTTTAACAATGAAGTACTGCATGTTGTGATCAATGTTTCTTTGTTTAACTCGTTCTTATAAAACGTTGCTTAATATTGAACACATTTATGAAATGCTTAATTCCCAGCACACAGTGGGTATTCCACTGCATTGTGCAAATTCATTCAAATAAGAAGGCAGGCATCACAGAACAATACTGTACAATACTGTCAAACCCCAGAAATGTGTGGGTGTTACGTTCCAAAAGCATCCGTGAATTGTGAAAAACTGCTTATTTGTGATGAAAAAATATGCCCAAAAATATGCTCCCGAAATATTTTAATTTCATTTTAAACACAGCATAATACAGTTCCATTGACTCTGCTAATTTTATTGAACAATAGGTTATGATTTCTGCCAGTTATATAGAACGAAGTTATTATTGTTATTGTCTCGAAGTATACTGACGGCCATGTATTGATGCACTATTCTATTAGTTCTGACTAGCTTTACAGGCTAACCAACCAGATGTTACACTCGGTTGACGACCCCTAGTGACAGATAAAATAAATTAATGATGTCTTTGGTGTGCTGCACATCATTAATTAATTTTATCTGTCAGTCTGGCCCATCAAACAGAGGACGGAACAAACGCTGATCTACACAAGACGATTGGCTGTCTTGAGTAGATCAGTGTTTGTTCCACCCACTGACTTTGATGGGCCAGACTGACAGATAAAATTAATTTATGATGTGCGGAACACTGCCAAAATGAAATAATTACTTAAATGTGTCAGTAATTATTTAAAATGGGAAATAAAAATATAATTAATTTAATGTGTCATGAAATACTTAAAATATGAAATAAAAACAATTAATTAAATGTGCAATATATAAATATGGCACATTTAAGTAATTATTTATCGTTATATTGCCCATTTTAAACAATTAATGATATCTCAATTAGTGATATCTCTTTATGTACGAGTAATTTTGTGCAATGAACTTCATGAACATGTTTTGTATAGACCTATTATAACTAAAGTGAATTTTGCATAATAAGTCCCCTTTAAAAAAAAACAATGGGTCCTAAGGTGGTATGATAAACAGTAACCCCCCACTTTTACGCGGCTCAGGAGTCGCGGAATAAGTCTAACGCGGATTTTTTCTGAGAACCTAACTGATAATTGATAACTGATAATAATCCCCACAATAACGTGGAAACTGCCAATATTCTCTGCATGTTTTTTTATGCATTTTGGTTCTAAATTAAGAAAAATATATTTTACTAATTTTGTAACAAATATTAATGTTAATTCAGCTACATTTCCATATAAAATATAACTGTATAAATGTTTTGTACTGTCCAGAGAACACAAATAAAGCGCGTCTCGGGATGGTTAAATACTGCTATACTCAGAGGCGTGAGGTTTGAAAGTAGCCAAGCTGAGAACGTTATTTATTTATTTCTCCTTGCTGCTGATTGGCTGCTGCCGTTTGATGCACCTGTGGTAGTTGCAGTCCAGAATTTCTCCCGTGGAGCATCTTGAGTGTTTCTTATTTTCATTTTGTTCTTCTTAGAGTCCTGTTTTTTATTACTTTAAATTCAATTAAAAGAGGCTGTTGAGCTCAGTCGCTGTCCAGTGTCTGCTCTAACCGGAAGGTCACTACAATACGACTCCTCCTGAAGCGCCTGAATAAGACGCGCCGCTCAATGAACAGTAAATTATTGAACTGTAAAAATGATTGGTGAGTACCTGATAACTGTATTTATATTACAAAAAAATTGCATTACATTATTACTGTATTTACCTGCTTATACCAAAGAAAATGGCAGCGCATACCAAAGAAAACATCCACGCATTACAGCACAGTCTTTACAGGGGTTATATCGATATTTACATTCTAGCACTGCAGAAGTTCAGTGTAAACTGTACAGTACGAATATGGGTTTACCTTTACGTTTTCGTTAAGGGTAATGTATTAAACTGAGTTAAAAATGAAATTAAAGTGTTTTGGGAGCATATTTAGGGTTTACACTATACAAATAGATATTTTTAGGCATTTTTTTTTACTACAACACAACAGCGCAGTTTTTCACTATACGCGGGTGCTCTTGGAACGTATTTGCACTGAGCGTATTTGCATTGGTATTCCGGTATCTGTACCAAAAGTAGACACTCTATTCTTCAATTTTGCTGGGAGCACTGCAATGAAAAAATGAATGAGAACTCATGACCTAGACTGTGTTACTGAGAGGCCTAAAGCATTAATTATGGGTTAAGAAACACTCTACATCTAAGTGAGTCACACCACTTCTCTATTAGCTCCATCCCTTTTCCCTCATCCTCTCCCATTAATGTTAAACAAATTAGCTGGATTGTTTGCCTGAAGCTCAGCAGAGTGAAAATTTCATGTTCCTAAAAGAGACCCATCACAGCCGCCACCCCATTTACCCAGGAGGGTTGGGGCTGGTTCAAGTGCACATGCAAATAAAAATGAACTACCTTAAAGGAGAACAGAATAATATCATAAAAATGCTCTTTTTGGAATTCTGATGCATGTAAATAATGCTGCATGATGGGCCTGCCAGAACATCTAGGCAGTACCACTCAGGATGATGAAGCATTCAATTACAGTCGTTGGGAAGAGCAGGAGACCTTGGCTCACCTGTATAAATGTCGGCTATGTCTTGACTCCTCTGTGCTCAAGAAATAACTGCAGATAGAGGAAAACAAGAGACCTTGAAGTCCTTTATATAATAAGGTTTTGCAATGAGAAAAAAAATCAGCGACACTGAGAAGATGCACTGTGATGTCCTACAATTAGAGTAACGCTAGTGTTTAAACTGCTTTTTCAAGTATCTCTAGTCACACTGCTATTGGTAGTATATTTATCAGGGTTGAGGTCAATTCAGGAATTAACTGAACAATTCCAATTAAACCCTGGAAAAGAAACTGGAATTGGAACTGTATTGGAGTTTCAGGAATTGGAATTGAATTCAATGAAATTTTGTCTGATTCTATTTTTTGTTTCTGAGCATATTTTAGCAATTACACAGAGCCACATACATAAACTAAATAAAACAACTGGAATTAAATTACTTGGTTAAAGTGAGGACCATTGATTAAAATGCCTTTGATTCCTATATAACCCAAAGAATACAATCTAAAGAAAACCTAAAATCAAAGATGACATTCAATTAAATGTCATTGTTTCACTTACTCCAGTTTGCTGGGGTAGAGCCAAAACAACAAAAATTGCTTTACTGTCCAGTTACTTTTAGACTGCAAAAAAGAGTGGGGCTCACAGCTCATGGGGAAGAGTGGGGCTCACAGAAACATGAGGGATACTGCATTACATTTTTTAATGCAGCTTCTGTCTTCAAATCTTCTTTGCTAAGCAACAATGGCATTATAACTGTTAATCAAAAGTGGTACTCCCAATAGTACAGTGGCATAAGGTACGTAAAAAATCCAAATGTGTCCGAACCCCTCCATAGACCCTGTTATACCAAAAATGGTAACTGCACACGGCTAGTGAAAGTTACTCACCATGAAGTCAAATGGGGTTGGAGATCTTTAAGTAGTTTAAGTATGCAAATGTATGGTTAATACATCATTCAGTTAAGTAATTTGATTAAGTCAAGTGCAAGTGAGAACCTATATTACTTTTATGAATACTATTGCCTGATGTAATATGTGCCACAGATACTCAGGTGTGAGATCTGTTTTGTTCTCTAAACACCAGATTTTTTAACTTAATCTATGAATCTGCAAACCTCTAACAATAGTCAATTGAATTTCTATTAAAATGTTCTAAAAGGTCTTCACTGAAAACAGTATCCAGCAAGCTGGACTGTTACTTGATCTTTTACAGTAAAAGAGAAGTAATGAATTATAGTACATGCAAATCAAAATTATGGAGCTCAGCTACAATTAAATGTCATCTGACATGCCTCAGTGTGCCGAACAGGATGACTGTGAGGCGTTAGCTCTATAGATGCACATGTAAGTTAAGACACCCTGCACATACATTTTACCATTCTTCTCATCCAGAGCACAAAGTGCAGTTACATCCCAGTTCCCTGAAGTAAGAAAGCGAGGAGAAGCAGAGGGAAGAGCAGGCTGGAGGGAGAAAAGAAGGAGACAGACAGAGCGACCGAGGGAACGAAAGTGAGTGCAGTTTGGGAATGAAGAAATGATATGAGAAAACAGAGGATGAAAACAAGCACATTAAAAGCAGGTCAAATTTGAAAAAAGCTACATAGACCAAAGGAGGGACACGAAAGAGAAAAATAATACCCTGGCATGTTGTGGTAAGCAAAACAGAATTAAACAGTTATAACACAAATATTCCCACATAATATCACAACCTATACAAAGCAATATACAGTCACCCCTGGAATTTTTCCAGAAAATGCACAATTTCTCCCAGAAGACTATTGCAATTACACATGTTTTAGTATATAAATGTTTATTTCCTTTATGTGCTGCGAAAAAGGCAAATTTGCGATAATTTTGCACAAAACTCAAAAAAGGGGCCGGACAAAATTGGCACCTTTTCGAAATTCTGAGTAAATCGTTTAATTTCAAGCATATGATGCTTGTTTACACTCACGTGTGCCAAGAAATAGCTGCTGGCAATCAAGCAATCACACCCGAAGCCAGTTAAAATGGAGAAAAGTTGACTCAACCTTTCTGTTATGTGAGAAGCATGGAGAACAGAAAGAAGAGCAGGGAATTGTTGAGTTGAGAATAAAAATTGTGGAAAAATATCAACAATCTCAAGGCTACAAGTTTATCTCCAGAGATCTTCATGTTCCTTTGTCCACTGTGCGCAACACAATCAATAACTTTACAACACATAGCACTGCAGCTAATCCACCTGGATGGGGACAGAAGAGAAAATATGATAAAAGACTGCAATGCAGGATAGTCTGAATGGTGGATAAACAGCCCCAGTCAACTTCTAAACATATTCAAGCTTTTCTGCAGACTCAGGGTGTAACAGTGTCAGCTCGAACTATCTGTCGACATCAAAACGAAATGAAAAACTATGGCAGGACCCCAATTCTGACACAGAAACATAAAAATGCCAGACTGGAGTTTGGCAAAATGTCCTTGAGGAAGCCAAAGTCCTTCTGGACGAACGTCTTGTGGACAGATGAGACCAAGGTAGAGGTATTTGGTAAAGCACAGCATTCTACTGTTTATAGAAAACAGAATGAGGCCTTCAGTCAAACATGGTGGAGGTTCAGTGATGTTTTGGAGATGTTTTGCTGCCTCAGGCACTGGGTGCCATGACTGTGTGCAAGGCATCATGAAATCTGAAGACTACCAAAATATGTAAACTGCTTTTGAAATTTTCAGTACAGGAATGTGGTGAAACTGCTTTACATGAGGCCTGTCACAATCATTACGTTTCAGCTGAAGATGAATTGCCACTGTGATTCGAAGTCTAAAGTGACTAAACTGATTGATTATCTGTATTAACCATCTTTCTCCCTCACTGTCGATACTAAGTAGCTCTCAAAGTGATGACGGACACACTTTGAGCTCAGATAAACACCCCACAGCCCTCTAAACATTAACAAACACCTGTTAAACACACATTACTCACCACTGCCCTCTAAACAGGTGATCTTCTAAACTGACTGACCTGTGGAGCCTAAATGTGGCTCTGCTGTTGCTTATACTCTGAATGTTTAGGGCCTTAGGACAGATCTACCATAGATTTTTTTGACTCATAGTGTCTTTATTCTCATAAAGAAAGGTAATGAATGTTTTCTTGGGTGCATTGGTGCCACATGCGTGGTTCCTTTAGTTATGGAACACAATAGCACCTTGTGCAACTGCAGTTCTTTTTTGTCATTTTGCCCCCTGTGCCTGCCCTCTGTGAATTAGGACGCTTCCCGTATTTATGAATAATGAATGTTTTTTTTTTCATTTTTGCTTAATTCCTTTGATTTATTTAAGTCCCAGATCTCTCCAGTGATTGACACATGCTGCTAATTTCATAGTTACATTGCATGTTGATTGAATATCTAGTTAGTATTATCCTTAGGAGATGCTGCCGTTATAGTGTTCTTATGAGGTATACATTGAATGGATGTAACATCTTAATGATGACTAGTGTGTAACTGTACTATCAAGGCTGTCTTTGTTCGAGGCCACGTGTTTTAGAAGAAATGGCGCTCAACCTTTTTCTTTTGGTTCCGAAGGCCGTCACCAACAGGCTCCCGATGATGGAGGCCCAGTATAAGGTGGCTGCACGTTCTGCCCAGCTCCGGGCCAGAGACACGTTCAGTGGGGATGGAGGACAGGCATTGACTACGATGGCATCGATTAGAGGACAGCTGTACAAGGTACAGCACGAACTGTGGCCACTCAGTATCTGTGTAACACAAGCCAGGAAACACTCTCCTGTCTCAGCTGTGGGGCTGGCAACTGTTCACACACTGAGTTTTAACATTCATTCAGGATTAATAAAACAGTGACACAACACTAAGAATGGTGTAGCTAGACTTAATTAAAACAAATCTACTGTAGCTTACAAGATAGATAGATAGATAGATAGATAGATAGATAGATAGATAGATAGATAGATAGATAGATAGATAGATAGATAG
>JBBPCY010000136.1:500733-521467 GCA_037974405.1 Brachyalestes nurse
AAATCGTCTTTATTGTGCAATAAATAACAGGCAAATTGGGAAAAAACACAGACAAGAAAAAAGGGTGGATGAGAAATTAACCATTGTTCAACTTGGGCCAAGTGTATGTTTGTGTGTGGAGCTCTTAACCGGTGTCCAGCATACACTGCACATATAGCACTGAAGGCCCCGCTGATCAATACGAGCTGAAAGCTTCATGTATTCGGCTCAATAAACTCTCGGAGGGCTGAATAAAGTACAGGTGTCCTCGCTGGCTTCTGTCTTAGTAGCAGAACACGCGGATCCGACTGTGCCGTACAGTCGTGTGCCGTCTATTTTACAACCTGGGACGGATCGGGCAGCAGCCAGCACCGATCGGGCAGCAACATGGCGGCTTTCGTAAAGCGGAACCGATTGGGCAGGCGGCACGGCTCACGGCAGCACCCGCTGCTCCGTCCGTCATTAAAAAAAATTTGGTTTTTTTTCTCCCATCCTGTAGCCTACTCGCGCCCAACCGCAAGAGTGTCCGCGCCCCCCCTTCTAATGGAAGAAGGCGGCCTAGTCTGATGAATCATATGATTCATTTTATATCATGTGAAAGGCTGTTTCCATATGTGTTGCTGCAGCTAAAATGATGAACTGTGTGAAAAAAGCAAACCAAAAGAAGCAGTGTAATTATCTGGGAACTGTTCTGGTGGAAAACCCTGGATCCTGCCATTCATGCTACTTTGACATTATTGCTGACCAAGTACACCCCTTCGTGGCAATGGTATTCCCTAAAGGCAGTAGCCTCTTTCAGCAGGATAATGTACCCTGCCACACTGCAAAAATGTTCAGGAACATGATAAACAGTTCAAAATGTTGACTTGACCTTCAGGTTCCCAGGTCTTATTCTCAGTGTGCATCTCTTAATAAGCACACTTACCGGTGCGGCTATGCAGCCCATATGCAGCAAGCTGTGATGCACTTTGTTCTGAAACATTTTTACCATTAAACTTTTCAGCTACAGTAGCTCTTCTGTGGGATTGCACCAGACAGACTAGCCTTCAGCCCTCATGAACATTAATGAGCTTTGTGCATCTATGACCCTGTTGGTGCTTCACTATTTCTACATTCATGGACCACTTTTGGTAGGTACTAACCACTGCATACTGGGAACTAGGGCATTAACGACTCCAGATTTTTTTCAAGTTGACTAGTTGGTTAGCAAAGTTGAAGTCGAGTCGACTAGTCGTTTGATGACGTCATCACACACGCAGCGGAGGAACACGGGTGTGCAACACTGAGCAACTTTTATTAAAAGTTCTCTGTAACATTAAGTCAACATGACAATTAAACAAAACAAAAAAGGCTGATACCTTTTCTGGTAAATTTAAGTGTTCAACTGAGAGTGGAAACAGTTTAAGCCACGCAAGACAACACCCTGCAGTGCTAGCGCTAGCCATGCTAGCTAGCGTTAGCCATGTTAGCTAGCAGACGCCGTGCAGAACACCGGTACTGTTATTGTACTTTAACACCGACTTGCAGGTTGTGCAGGTCTCCGTGCTGTTTGCGTGTCTAGAGTGAAGTATCTCCACACGTGATGTGTGTCTGTCTCCTCTGCTGCATGTCTCTCGTCTTTTGTTTACATTCCACTCGCGCCAACGGTACCACCCTTTTTATGAAGGTATTATAATAATTGGTAAGTCATGAAACGTGTGTCAGCATCAGCCAATCAGAGGCAGAGACTGCATCGTGTGCACAAACAAGGGCAGACAGAGAGGAAAAAAAAAAACACAACTAGTTGACTTCTCTCAGGGGGCGTCGACTCGTGCCTCTGAAGTCGACTAGTCGACTTTTGTGTTAATGCCCTACTGGGAACACACCACAAGACCTGCTGATGTGGAGACGCTCAGTAGTTTTACCTTTGGCCCTTATAAACGCCTGTGTATATTTTTCCTTTGTATATATTCTGATTGTAAATCATGACTTCCTTTGATGTCACTACGGATAGCTTTTTTTCAGTGCCAACACTGAAAGGTATCTTACTGCATGAATATGGCAGCTTTTATTAATTAACCGCTAAAGTAATTACAAGAAATTGCACTGAGATGAACAGCATGAAATGATCAACCCCACAGACCTGGCCAGGGAGGACGGCGATGTGGCGGAACTCCCCACGGGCCCCTTGCTTGGCAGGCAGTGTGAGGTAAAACTGAGAACCATCTGCTGAGAACAATGGCTCCTCCTGTCAGGCAAATCAACATCAATACACACTCTAGCAACCAATCAATGAGAGTGCACGCAGCTTTGATGCAATGCATTACTGTCGCAGGCAAACACTGCACTCATAAATAAAAGAATTGAGGCTGCACATTGATTATGCTGTACATCCACCCTCTGAGAAAGGAGGGATGAGAAAGGATCATATAGTATAGGAGACTAAAACTACCTGCTGCTGATTCTGCAAAAAGTCCACTGCCATTTTGTATTTCTGAGGGTATAAGAAAAAAAAGTGTCACAGCTCATAAATATCTGTCTGTCTTGGTAGCCAGACAAAAGGTGTATATTATATTACATAGAAACATTCTGGGAAGTATTGCAACATATTGCTCAGCTTCACAGATATAACATTATGATACATAACTGTTTATCCATATATTTTTATCTTGATTGAATTTACTGCTTAATGGGCATTAAAGTTTGTACATTCAGCTGTAGAATATGTAAAATTACTAAATTTAGTACTAACAGAATATTTTGTGCTGAAACAGGGAGCACACAAAAAGTAAGCATAAATAATTTCCACAAGCAAGGCATTGGAGACCACCAGACTGGGACTGAAATAAGTCTCAGGTAAATTTACACACACACACACACACACACACACACACACACACATAAATGTTAATCTAGACTGCACTGCCCTGCACATTGAGGTCTAGAAGTTAAGGATGGCACTTCCCTCTGAACTGTTCAGAAAGAGAGAAAATCATGCAGTGTGAAATTTGGCTGAGCTGGCAGTAGAGCAGACATGAATGCCCTGCAGCATTCAAAATAGGGCTTGAATCGATGGACACCTCACAGATAAAGATACCCAGTGGTCTGCAGTGGAGAAAACTGTTGACCTCCTCACCTCTGAACAGGCTCCAGTAGTGGCTTCACACACACACACCACAGACTGGTTCTGAACACGGTTTAACCAGCGCACCGCCAGACGAGTGCTACTGATCCAGCATACCATAGAAATGTAGCTGTCTCTTAAGGGTGAAAAAAAGAGAGTTTGAGAGAGAATGGGCAATTGAGGGATAAGTAGCATATTAAAAGTAAAATATAAGAGAATATTAATTATTGCATAGAATATTGCACTAGCATAAAAGACTGCACTATGAAAGATAATGAAAGTTTTAAAATTAATAATTCAGGGCCAGTCCAACACTTTGATTCGAATGCTTACAGAGGTACAGTAGATTGCTTTTAAGGATCATTAATTAATTTGTCACTGCTTACTTTGAACATATGGCCTGCCTGTCTTTTAGGAGTGGCCAAAATTATGAAATGATATTGCTCTTACAATAAATTATTTCATACAGTTAGAGATACAGTGTCATAAATGTCTAAGGTTTGGCGATATTGTCAGGAGATTCCTGACATTTTTCAGAGTTTACAGAGGACATAGACTCAGGCTTTACCTGCTGCTTTGTGAGTCGGGTGGGATCATTTCTAAAGTGTGGGCTGGTCCATACAGATTCACCACAAACAGGCTCACCAAAGGGATACTGGAACCAGCCTGTTCAAACCAACAGATACCTTTTCAAATGATGAAATTATGTAAAATCTCACTTTTTTGGTTTGATTAAAAATTACAGAGAAATTACATTATTACATATGGATCTGAACTTAGGTTACTTGAATAAGACTTAAGTGAAAAATACACAGAGAAATCTATTCTTAACTTACCTTAGGATATGGATAGAGCATATTTGAGGGATAGATCCCACCCAAGAAATGAGGTATCTCCATTACAGGTGTGGCAGAGTTATTAATTTGAAGGTATGCCAGCCGAGCGCCATCTTTGGACCACCAGAGGGCCGGATATTTGAGTAGAATCTCCTCTGTGAAACCAGAATGGTTGAATGGTGAATAAACATAGATAACATTCATAAACACAATAAACACAGATAACATTCAGATTAGACTTCATGGACTCATAAGTTTTAAGAGTGGTAATTTAGAGATCACCCTATACTTAAAAATTGTCCAAACTAAATAGTAATTCATTTGTAATACACCTAAGCTCAGTTCACATGGATAATAACAGCACAGTATACATATAAAAGCTACAATTAACATTATTATATTTAGATCATGTTTATCCAATTAAAACTATGCCAATTATATATATTTTTTTCAAGGGAATAACAGAAGCATCAGTAGCATTGTTAGCCCATGACTAAGTTGTCTGACCACTCGATATTTTCTCATAAATAAAACGTGATTTCTTACGGTCCACTCAATTAGAAACATGTTTCTTGAGAGGACTGGTTAGTCACCAAGATGCTCCTTAAAGAGGTGGGTCTTCAGACGACACTTGAAAACAGCAAGGGACTCTGCAGATCTAATTGCTAGAGGGAGTTTGTTCTACCACTGGGGGGGGCCAAAACCGAAAAGAGTCTTGATGCATGTCTTCCTCTTCTTTTGAGCAACAGTGGTTCAAGACGAGCGGTGCTTGAAGCCCTGAGAGGATGAGAAGTGACATGCTGCTTGATCAGTGCAGCTAAGTAAGGAGGTGCAAGTCCATTCTTAGCCTTGAAGGCAAGTGTTTTGAACTTAATGCGAGCAGCCACAGGGAGCCAGTGAAGGTTCTTTAGTAGAGGTGTGGTGTGTGAGAATTTAGGAAGATTGAAGACTATCCTCGCAGCTGCATTCTGAATAAGCTGAAGCGGTCTCGTTAACTTCATTGGCAGTCCAGCCAGAAGAGAGTTGCAGTAGTCCAGTTTAAAGATGACCAGAGACTGGACGAGTAACTGTGTGGCTTCCGTGGTGAGAAAGGATCGGACTGTTCTGATGTTGTACAGAAGGTATCTGCATGTCCTGAGGAGGTGGTCAACGTGCGACAGGACTGAAAGTTCTTCATCAACATGTCACCAAGATTTCTTACCAATTTTAACGGTGAGGTCATGGTTTCGTGATGGACTCCCTTTGATGAAAAGCAGCGCAGTCTTGCAGGGATTCAGCTTAAGGTGGTGGACCGCCATCCAAGAGGAGATGTCAGCCGGCAGTCTGAGATGCGGGTCGAGTGTCGTCTGCATAGAAGTGGTAAGAAAATCCATGTAAGGCTACTACATCCCCAAGAGAACCAGTATATAGAGAAAAGAGAAGCAGTCCAAGGACTGAGCCCTGAGGTACACCAGTGGACAATCTTCACGGGGCAGACTGGGAGCCTTGCCATGCTACCTGGTAATCAAGGTAGGATTCAAACCATTGCCAGGCTGTGCCCGATATCCTAAGGCTGGAGAGAGTAGCCAAGAGGATCTGATGGTTAACCGTGTCGAAGGATGCAGAAAGGTCAAGAAGAATCAAAGCAGAAGACAGGTTGGCTGAGCTAGCTGCATGAAGCTCTTCAGAGACGGCTAGTAGTGCTGCTTCAGTTGAGTGCACAGCCTTGAACTCGGACTGGTGAGGATCCTGAAGCCTGTTTTGAGAAAGAAAGGTGTTAAGTTGGTTATAAGCAGCCTTTTCCAGGACTTTGGAAAGGAAGGAGAGAAGGGATACTGGTCTGTAGTTGTTGATATCTGAGGAGTCCAGCGTGGTTTTTTTCAGAATCAGTGTGATCACTGCAGACTTGAAAGCTGATGGGACATGGCCAGTTGTTAAGGAACCATTGATGCAGGCAATATACGGTATTAGGTCTGAAGACATCATCTGGAGCGTAATCGACGGGACAGGGTCGAGTGGAGATGTGGTGGATTTGCTGGACATCAGAAGCAATGCTACATCCTCAAGAGAGAGAGGTGAGAAGCCGAGAAACTGGATGCCACTGGCCTGTCTCTGGCTGATGGGCGGCTTGACGATTGGTGGGAAGGATTTACTAATGTCATGAATCTTTGCGGCAAAGAACACAGTGAAGTCTTTTGGTGAGAGAGCTGAAAGCACAGGGAGAGACGGAGATTTAAGAAGAGAGGAAAAGGTGGTAAACAGCTTGCGAGGGTTGGATGCTGATTCTTCAAACTTCATTCTGTAGAAGGTTGACTTTCCATGGTTAAATCCATGGCAAATTTGGATAAGAGAGAACGATAAGTGATAAGGTCATGGTCATGAAGCGTTTTCCTCCATCTTCTTTCGGCTGCTCTCAGCTCCCTTCTGTTACTTCTCAGGACCTCATGGAGCTGGGGGAAAGACATGCTTCTGTCTGGGAGACAAGAGGCAGAGTAGATTAATTGAGCTGTGGAGAGACGAGAGAAGGTCATTGGTCGCCGATTCAACTGAAGATGGACAGGGGGTAGTGGAGTTAGGAAGAGATAAGGAAGATAGAACAGCAGAAGAGAGGATAGATTTCTGTGGGTAGTCATAGGCGTCACATGTGGGAGATGAGACGAGGAGGTCTGGAGAGGAAATTTGAAAGACAGAAGATGATTGTTAGAGACATGTAATGGACTGGACAATATATTAAACATCGGAAGTGACCTGGTCGATACTAAGTCAAGAGTGTTGCCTGCTTTGTGGGTCGGGGGAGTCACAGAGGGACAGGCCGAAAGACGATAGGAGCATCGCAAGCTCGCAGGTCTTGTCACCTGGCAGATTAAAGTCCCCGAGGAGGATAAGTGGAGACTCATCATCAGGAAATGAGCTCAGGAGGACGTCCAGTTCATCTATGAAGTTACCCAGAGGTGGGCGATAAAGGACAATGATATGGAGCTTAGTAGGATATGTTACAGTAACAGAATGGAATTCAAAGGATGAGATGTTGAGCTGGGAAAGACTGAGAGGCATAAAACGCCAACTACGTGAGAGAAGCAAACCTGTACCCCTGCCTGTAGTGCGAGGAGTGTGGAGAGAAGGACATGGCAGAGGAGAGAGCAGCCAGAGTAGCAGAGTTCTCCAGTGTGATCCGTATGTGAACAGGTATAGGTGTGATATGTGATATGTGTGACACACATTTTCTCTAGTATTAAGTAAAACAGAATGAAAAAATGAAGGGATACTTAGCTGAGCGTAGACCGTGCAACCGCCACAGATGGAGAGTATATCTCCTTTATACTTAAGGGTGAGTATAAGCCACTCCCACTAATTACACCAGGTGAGACTTATCTTGCTGATTGCAATGAAGCTAAAGAAGCTAATGAAGCTAATCCCACCAAGGACAACGGCAACCAACAAATAAACCAACCACACAAACAAAGTAGCAATCTAGAACAAAGGACGTCAAAGTAAAATAGCAGCACAACAGTTAAGGAAGAGAAGAAACTCAAGCTAGCTTACTAGATGAAGATACAGCCAAGTAGACACCACAAGCACAGACTGAATCTAGACCAGAGTGTATCTCCTTTATACTTGATATACCACTAATTTCACCAGTTGAGACTTATCTGGCTGATTGCAATGAAGCTAATCCCACCCGGGACAAAGGCAACAAACAAACAAAGTAGCAATCTAAAACAAAGGAAGTCAAAGTGGACAGTGAAATAGCAGCACAACAGTTAAGCAAGAAACTTAAGCTAGCTTATTAGACGAAGATACAGCCAAGTAGACACCACAAGCACAGACTTGGTGTTAACCAACTTTATTGGTGTTACATGGCATTGTTCTCAGCATAGCAGTGACACATGTATCATTTCGCTGATATGAGTGTTTCAGGCACAACGGCATTGCTGGGGTTTTTACCAGTTATGCACCATTCTAAAATATCCAGCCAAGAAACAGACAGAGGATGGCTAATAGATTATGGCAGAACACAAAATAAAAAAGGCATAGCTTCTCTCTGAATAGAACCAATATTTGAGTGGCGCAGGGCTAAAGTGCTGAATCTAAAGACCACAGATCAAGAAGATTTTTGGACCTTTTGTGGCCTAGTGGTTAGGGAGTTGCCCCTGTGATCAGAAGGTTGTGGGTTTGAATTCCAGAACTGCTTGAGGCACCCTTGAGCAAGGTACCGTCCCCAAACACTCCTATCTGGTTGCTGGCTGCCCACGTCACTTGTGTGGTGTGTTCATACATCAGGGGACACTTTATTTGGACATTTCTGTCAAAATATACCGATTTGCTTTAGCTAGTCGGCGCAGTACATTTAGTAAGCTATTAAGGCCAGACTAGTCAAATTAATTTATACTGCACTTTTCACATCAGGCATTGTCACAAGTGATTTTATAGAAATCTGTGTCCAAGGCTCTAGTGAGCAAGCCACAGATTACAGCTGAAAGGAAAAACGCTCTCATAGTGGGAGGAAGAAACCTTGAGAGTAACCAAGGCTCAAACGAGGGACCCATCATTCTCAGCTCAACACCAGACAGAAGAATGATAACATAGGCAATTCGTTTTATGAGTCAATTCAAGGAATGACTTAGACATTTATTAATTAATGATGAATGATGACAGAGAGATAAAGGTCACCCATCAACAGACAGAAGTATTCAGATTAACCAGTTATTAGTATTAGAGCTCTTCAGCCAAGTGGAAGTTATTCCAAAAAAAAAAGAGTTAAGAGAGAATAAGCAGCAATCAGCAGGATCCAAGCAGAATGTGCAAACTGGCACAAGAAGCGAGAAGCTGAACGATTCAAGTGCTTCAACAGGTGAGTCTCACATGGGTTGTGGGTGTGGTAAATGGGATGCATGTGCAGAAGCTTGGGGATCTGGTTTTATTGTGACAAACAGGAAAATAGGCACCAAACAGAGATGGAGAACAGGCTTGGGCACAAAGGAGCCATTGAGGGGGGCCTGCACAAAAACACACAAACACAAGGGGTTTGATGACGAGCAAGGCTGATGCATCTCACAGGTGGAGTCTGTCACACACTAGGCCTAGCAGCCCTGCACAACGCCAAGCAAGACTCTGCTTTAGAGCTCACAGTGACGATGGGTGACACATTCCTGATGACGGAGGCCTGAGAATGCACAAGGAATGCACAAGGTTCAGGGCAGCAAATAAGTGGGATATTCATAGCAGTAGGGTCAGGCTATTAGGTCCTGAGCAAGAAAGCAAGCGTGAACCAAACACTGTCCACCCCATAGAGTGGAGCAGACTTCCACAGTATAGGCGACCTTGACTCACAGGAAAAGCACAAGCCAGGCGTATCAGAAGTCAGAACCAAAAAGGATATATACACTGCCCTCCATAATTATTGGCACCCCTGGTTAAGGTGTCTTTTAAAATGGTCACCAGTATGAGTGAACATTGGCAGGAAGTTGTCAGAATATGCAGCAGCATGATTGGCTTAAAAAATACAGGGACTATTTAATAACAACTACATTTATTAATTTAGATATCAAGCAAGAAAATTACTTGTTTTTTCTTTACACAATTTGGCTTAAATAAAAAGGGACAAACAAGGGACAGGTGATTCTAATGGGAATCACTGGACAAAGCAAACCAAGGATTCAGAAAAGGGGAACTCAGGAAATCAAAATTAAAGTCCCATGAACACAGAACAAAACAAGGTGAATGTTACTGTAAGGATCAGTTGCATCTTATGAAGGTTACATAGAGATTTAAAAATGAAATTAATTTTGAAGAGAAATGAACCATGTCTGAGGAACGGAGGAAAACAAGATTTCTGCGGTGAAACCTAATGGTTTATTTGTTTGAAAAGGAAACTAGTATCTAAATGCCATGACGAATGAGTTTACAAAATGGTCCCTATGCTCTATATGTGTACCCATTAAGTGTAAACATGCATCATACTTATTGCACCATGTCATTACAGACTTTCCGTACAGGGCGAGAGTCATAGTGGAAAAGAAAATGGAAAATGGTTTTCACAAAGTAGAAACTGCCTAAAATGACTTTGTATGCTTTGTGTTCTCCACCAAAGGTTACTACTGGCACTATGCAGTGTTCTCCTGGTATCTGCCAAACCCAATTTTGCCCACCACACTGTCAGAGTGAAGCATAATTAGTCTTGCCAGAGAACATGTGTCCCCTACTCTAAAAAGGTGCATTGCACATAATTGCATTAGGCTTGGAAACAAATCATCAGTTCCTGTGGTGATGTTGATATAACAGAGGATGTTGATGGGTTACATGCTTAAGCACTTGGTGGCCTGGCTCTGTGAGGTTGCCTGGTCTACTATTAATGTGTTTGTATGCATGCTATCCAACAGGTGGCAAAACAACCAGAAATACACAACGCGAGAACTCCATCAATGATGGGGTGAAGTTTGCTCCTAAAAGGGGGTGGGGGGCAGAGTCTAGTACTGTTCAGTATAAACAGTAATAAACGCTTTGGAAAACGGGCGAGAGCGGAGAGCGCACAGAGGAGCAGCTTGTTAAAAAGAGCGGTCAGTGAACATTTATCACATAACAAAAACAGGACAAGACGCAACGTAAATGCTGGTCAGTGCTGTGACAATAGCCATAATAAAATATATAATGTGATATTTTTGACGAATAAGAACGAGACTAAATGTGGTTTACGAAATAAACTGCTAAAATGTTTTTTCATTTTCGTTGACTAAAACAAGACATTATTTCTTGTATGATAGGGAGGGGATAAAAAAAAATAAGGGAAGCTCGACCTTAGTTTTGAACGGCATTACGTCCCAACACTATGAATCTAGAGTGACCAAAAGTATTGGGACGCATTGCCAATAAAGTGCCAGGGAGAGAGAAATGACACACATACACAAAGTCTCACACACACAGCATTTTAATAAGCAGCCTTTCCCATAACCATGCAATAAAAGCTGATCCTAAATTGTTCTGATTTGGTTGTGTAGACTGTATTTGTTCAGGAAGAAAAAAAATATTAAGGTAAGTTCAGCAGTGCCTTTGCTATGGACATATGTTACCCTTTCAAAAACAGTTACATTTAAATTTACAGATCAAATTATATACCGCAATTTATACCGTCTATGGTTCAATTTATATCGCAATATGAATTTTATGCCATATTGCACAGCAGAGTCTGCCTTAAATGTTCACCAACCATGTCACTCTCTCTTCTGTTTCTGCCTCCAAAGCAGATGTGTTTAAGGGAGGTCAAAGAAAATTACCTATTGGCCTTAATGTTCAGTAATTCAAAGTTTAGACATCTGATCAATGCCACAAAAAGCCATTAGCAAAGCCAAGCTTGTAACAGGCATTTCTGCTGTCTTTGTCCTTCACTTGGGACTGCAGGGAATGTCATCCCTGGGCCTTGGTGAACCAGACCAATTCCCTAGCAGCAACTGGATGAAACTGGATGACTTCTGAATTTTCCTTCCCAACTTCCACAGAAACTTTTGAGGATGTTGGACTAAACTTTAGATATTTGAAAAAAATCTTATCATGAATTTTTGTTTAACAAATATGTTAATGTTAACTTCTTTATTTAGAAACTAAAGATTGTAATATTTATGATTTGATTATACTAATGATACTGATTTACTTAATTAATGAGGGCAGACCCCACATATGGCTAAGTTTGTTGCACTTCCTTTTCCTTTTCAAAATGATAGCACTTTCAGTTTACCCGGGCAGATCTAGTAGGGCAGGGGTCATCAACTACATTTGTCCAAGGGCCAGAGTTTTTCTCTGCAGACACTCTAAGGGCCAGATGCTCTCCTAAAATAAAATACAATTAATATTGTATTTGATATACAGTAATCAGTTACAAACTGCATTGTTGTGTTTTGGTACAAAACCTTTTATAGTGTAGACCCCAAATACGCTCCCAGAACACCAAGTCTATCTCTCTCTCTCTCTCTCTCTCTCTCTCGATATATAGATATAAGGAGCTAGACTTATATCTGGACTCTCTCTCTCGATATATAGATATATATAAGGAGGAGAACTCCCACTCTCAGAACACTTCCACGGGCGAGTGCAGAATTTAGCAGTCTAGCTCCATAGACGTCCATCGGGCGGGGAGCTGGATGGAAAGCTCTGGTGGGCTGGATGTTTACAATCACTGTAGTAGGGCAAAGATTTCACAAATTGACATGTAGCAACCTATGACAATGCCACTATTAAAGTCATCGAGCTCTTTAGTATGACTCCTTGTACTGCCAGTGTTTGTCTATGGATATTTCATGGCTCTATGCTTAATTTTATTGATGTTTTGCAGACACGTGACCGTGATCACGTCACCGCGCCATACTGGAAGGCGGAAGTCAGGGTTTGAAATAGAGAGATAGACAGAAACGGACAAATGACAAATAATATACTTTTTCACTTGTTGACAGCTGTTTAAATATGTCAGTGCCGTTATCAGTGGAAGTTGGCTACCTGAATGGAGTCCACAAACATCAATACTTTGAAAAGCTTTGTATAGCACACTAAAAACTGACCTGTATCTTCTTCCCCTGGAGATCTTTTACGGATTTAACCAAAGCGCCTTGCCTGCCCGACTTTACTCCACATGATTTGTCTGTCTATCTACCGGAGATATCACATTTGAATTTAGTTGTTTTAATATTAACTAATATTTCAATCTTTTTAACAGCACTTAATTTCACGTATTAAACCTTTAAGCACCAGTTTAAAGGCCAGTATTTTTTAATACTGGATTTTGACATCAATATTTTAAAAGCTTGTGGCTAAAAAGGGATTAAAGATAGAGACTTACTGTAAATTAGAAAAATGTTGGGCATTTTGAAGTTTGAAGTGCAGTTTGAAGTGTCTGGGTGCTTGCACCACGGAGCTTTGCTGCTCGGAAGGTCCGTGGGGGACTAAAGTAATGGGACACCCAGGCGAGGTGAACAGTTTTTGGCTAATAACTCAGGGGGGTATTGTGGCAAACGAGGGGTCATTGGAAATGTCTCACCGAGCCCTATCTAGCTGTGAAGTTTGACAGGGATTGGTGCTTGCCCCGCGGAGCTATGCCGCTCGTAATGTCCTTTGACTGCCTCCGCACCAATGACATGAGGCTCGTTTCCACTGCTATTTACTCGAAACTCTGAACAGGAAGATGTCGTACTGAAACAAAAATGTTTAGTCAGCTCACTTTTTCTTAGTTCATCTATAAACTGTGTAGCAACATGATCAAAACAGCTGGAAACGTTTCAGTCAATTACAGTCAGCTCTCAGACAACAGAGTTAACCGAAAGCATATGAGACACTTTGCTGATCCAAATATATTCTCAAATTAAAAATATGTATTTGAAGGAAACCCTGAAATAGGGTTAGAGGTAATGAGTTAAAGGACTGTTTGGGGTTGAGAACCATTGCACTAGATCATATCTATGTTCATAGAAGAATGTTTCTAACCTTCATAGATCCAGTCGGTCAGTCCATTCACCACCAGTCCATCCTTTCCTGTGGTCGTGAGACGCATTGCTTTGCTGGAGGTGTCTGATTGGTAGTAGATGTCATTTCCAAACACGTACACCTGGCACAGCAAAGACATATTAAATCACTATATATGTAACAGGTGGCTTGTATTATTGGACTGCAAATCAGAGTAAATGCTAAACACAAGCCAAAAATCAGCAGATAATGCTGGAAATCGACCTTCGCCTAAGTCTGTAAAGGTCAGATGACAGCAGTAGAAATCGTTCTGCTTGCATGAAGTTACATTGTGTTATACTGACACTTGTGATGTTGGTGTTTATGCAGGTGTGAACTAGTAAATTGACTACACTTATAGATGTTGTGTAGAAAAGGGCAATAGCAGACCTACCAGCTGGTTCCCCTGAGGCCCCCATGCTGCATACTGTAGAATAGACACTTCTGCACCTGCTGGGATAAGGTCCACCATATCCCTACAACACATCAGACCACACACATACACACAGAGACTGAGCACATCTCATCTAGCACAAAGAGTTGGAGACTCAAGCAGGAGCGAGAGCAGTCCTTCATAAAGTCCTTTATAAAGTGGTTCAGAGGACTCATACAAATTGAAAGATGCAAATGCAAAGATCACACCAAAAAAAAAAAACACAAAATACCATCCATGTAAGCTGAGGGGTCTGATCATGCAATGGAACCTCACTTGAATTTGTCTACTGACAAAGAACAAGCAAACAAGCCTCAAGGCACTCTCTGATGTTTCATCACTGTTTTAAGTAATAGCAAGGAGGTCCTTGGTCTTTCATTCAAAAAAAGAGGATGTAGCAAACCTCCTCTAGGGAGACCTAATAATAATTCAGCATATTATTTTTGAGCTTACAGGAAAAAATGCTACTCTCCGGCTGGAAAGCTGCCAGCTTTATATTCACTGTCTATGCTTTTAAAGGGATGCCCGACGGCTGAACATGAACACGAAAGGAAAAACCAGAAGAATCATGGGCCTGTTCAGTAATACACATGCCCAGTCCAGCGCATGCAGTGCACTGCCTCTACCTACCCGGTGGCCACAGTGTAGAGAGCAAACGAAGCAGTGAAGGACTGTGAGAATACCTGAAAAGGGGCAGAGCACATTTTGGATCCCTGAGGTTTACACACACATACAAACACACGCGTGCACACACACACACTTTCTCTTTGTCAGTTATGGCAAAATATCAATTTTCAGTTCAAAGATAACATTTTAAGCAGCTTTCAAAATAAAAATATTACCATGTCATGCTCAGCCAACAATTTAGCATTTTCATACAAACTTTTAAGAGCTTTAAAGAACGTAAACAACAATTCTATTCTATTCTATGTTTTAAATGGAAACTTGCAAATGTGCTATTCATTTTAAATCATCTTTATTTAGTTGGGCCACAATGATTCAAGTAATTAAATATGATAGCAAAGTCGCTGGAACCCCAGCCTGAATTTATAGGCTGAATGGGATTGTTTGTGGGTGGAGCATCATAGTGCAATTACTTAGAGAAAATTGTCATTGTGATTATTAACAAAGGCTGTTAGCTTTAAAGAAATCTTTGGCCATGACTGGTTTCATTTGAGATTAATATTAAAACCATTAAGGACTATCAGCTTCTAATTCTGATAATTCATAATAGGGTCAAGGCTGAGCAAAATAAACATGAATTCCTAACATCTATTCCTCTGGGGTTCCATATCAAAAAGGACACGCAGGAAATCGATGCCTATTATTAACAATATAGCCTATTGTTCTCAGTACTTTTTTCACACAAAACCGACTACTGTATGTTTTCACACACGTGCCTTTTTGAGGAGCTTGATCCGTGTGATTAATAAAGTTAATGATTTATGCAAAATCGATCTTTGCCTCTTCTCTGTGTGAGATATGCAATGCAGAATAGTCACATGTTTCAAAGAAATGAGGCTCGTTTTCCAAAAGCCCAGACCTAATGGGATGGAATGTCATGAAATCTGCACTGCATACTAAAACTATATATTTGTTTTGTGCCAAAATCATAATAGAATCACTGAATGTAAGGAGGCAAGGACAAGAGTTTTCCTTTAAGGCAATATGGAAATGTGGGAATAGATGGTTGCTTCCTGTTTGGTAATGTAGGTGACATGATGAGCAATGAGGCAAAAAAAGATTGCCTCTTTATGTAAGGAGTGGACAATTGTACCTATAAGCATTGGCACACATTATAAAGAAAGAAAAAAGAAAGAAAGAATCAGGGAAGTATAAGGGAAAAGAAAGAGAGCAGGTACACTTGACAAAGGCAGAGCAGGCCGGGTGTTATGAGTGATGTCAGTGCTATAGACCTCCTGCCTATTAATTTGTCACTTTATTGTAAGGAACATTATGAGGGACAGTGAGACGCTGAGTGTGCATAAAGTGACTTTGAACAGGCAAACTCATAAGAATCAGTAGTAATCACTAACAGCTGTGAAATCAACAGGGGAAACTGAATGTCTGTCAAAAAAAATGCTGATTTTACTTACTTGAACACACATAGGAGCAAGCTACCTAGTGGGCCACTGGCAATATTTTACTTTGTTATTTTTTGAGGTACAAGAGATATTCAAATTAGAGTTATACACTGAGGTAATTACTACTGAATAAATCCTTTCTTTCCCCAAAGTGAACTGGTCTGAATATAGTCAGGAATGGAACAGAAAGGACCCAAATGAGAAGTACAAAAAGCAAATACTTAATTCCACTAGGCAAATAATGGCAAAAATAGAAACAAGCAAGCGTCCAACAACTGAAACAGTCCCATAAACAAATAAATCGTTAAATCGAGTTGTTGCGGGAACAAACTGAATCAAAGCATTGAAGCAAAAATGGTCTAATAAAACAATTCTAAGGGAGAACAGAGCAGTGATGCTCTGGTGATGGTGATGCCAAGAAGCTCAACTTGCCTCCACCCTTTTGCGAGCATTCGCAATAATGCCTCTATTATAAACTTAATAAATAATAAGGATAATAATACTGGATTTATATTATCCTACACATATTTCATCATCTGTCAGTAGATGGAAAAGTTTACAACAAGAACTACTGAGAGAGTTGGCAGTGCTCATTCTTTTTTTGGTTGGTACAGTGTTTTCTACCTTGCACAGAGCAGAGTCTAAAAGATGGAGATTGAAGGAATACCTCAGTGACCAAGTCAAGTGAGTCAAGCAGGTGTTAATTGTCATTTCAACCGTATACACAGTACAGAGTGGCTGAGGTAGGATGGGTCTCAGTGCAGTATATTCCAGTACACATTCCAGGAAATTCGCCCCCTCGTTGGAACATCATCATATTGATTGAATTTAGAGAGAAATGACTTGAGATTTGCATGGTTGAACTCTCCGGTGACAATAAACAGTATGTCTGGGTGTGAGTTTTGGAGCTCACTGATGGCTCCATAAAGTGTGGCTAGCACATTGTTAGCTTTAGCACTCGGTGAGATGTACACTGTGACCATGAGCAGCGAATTCCTGTGGTAAAAAAAAAACCATCTGATAGTCACAATCTCCAGCAGCAGCGAGTAGTAACTAGAGACCAGCACAATGTTCACACACCAGTCGGTGCTGATGTGAACAGACAAGCCCCACTGTGAGTTTTTTGGTCAGTGCATGACTTCTGTCTGAGCACAACATTAGCATGTTGCTAATCTGGGTCCGTAGTCGCTGAGCCATGCCTCCGTGAGAACAAAATCTGTCATTCCAACGCACGTGTGCAGAAATTTAGTGTTAAAGTCAACTACAACTACACTTTTGCACCAAATGTTCCCAGAGAGGCTAGTGCAACTTAGCATTCTACCATCTTGGTGATTTTGACTTTACTACAAACAATAATATTTACATTAAGTTTCCTCATACTTAATCAGCAACACCTTGCCTCAAAACACACACACAATAGAAACCAATGAGCCAAAAGTGTATCCCACTGGCTTGAGGATTTTATTACGGTATTTCTATGATGCCCATCACAAATATTGGCTTCCCTGGTAAACAAGAGCAAAGTAGGCAATAGGTGTAAAGCGTGCTTTGATCATCCTGCTCCGCCGCTCAGAGAGCAACAGCTCAGATGGCCCGATCTGGAATTCAGCCCCATATGTCATCATAAGGGGCAATGTTCCCTCCCCTTTCTCATTCTTTGCCTGCCCAGAAGATTTCGACCCTCCCCTAAAAAATTAGCTCCACCGACAGTCATGGCTTGCAGACGAGCGAAGCATGGCTTAGATTGCTCGGTACTTAGATGTGAAAATGAGAACAAATAATTTTTTTTGTTCCTTCATGCAAGCCTCTGAAGAAGGGTTAATTTTATTTTTTCTGGAAATATGCCGACACGAAAATTTGTATGTCTGCGCCAAACATTTCGCCAAAGACTGTTTCCTCAACTTGGGGCAATACAGAGCTGGTTTTGCTGAACAGCTGAAAATTAAGTCTGGATCAGTACCATCTCTCCCTGGACAAGTAAGTCAACTTAACACTATATAATTTTGTTGCTTTGCTGTATATGGTTACCAAGCTTTTTACTCTTAGAATGTGGCTGTAACATTAGCTCTGCAGCTAACAGCTAACAGCCCAGTTAGCAGGCTACTGTCGCTAGATAGCATCAGATATGTGTGTGAATGGTGTGTGAATACACACATTAACTCGAGTGTTGTACTTTGTTATTTGGATAACCATGCTGCTGTTAGTGTTATGGCACGCACAATATCTTTCCCCTTATTGAAATGACTGAGTGAGCACCTCTGTGAACCAGAGTGATCAGATGAGAGCGAGTAAAATTTGAGGAGTCTTACAGTAACGGGGCTATATGCACTGATCTCAACTGCTTGGCTATCAAGGAAATTTCCCAAATCTCACTACAGACAAATACAACTGCCTTTTACCAGCTACGTGACCGCAGTAGCCATTGCTATACACTGTAAATATTAGTGCATGGTACTTGGGCCGCAAGCTGGTAAAAGGCAGTTGTATTTGTCTGTAGTAAGATTTGGGAAATTTGCATGTCATGGGACCTCTAAAAAGGTAAAACATGAAAATATAACTATCTAAGGGCATGTCTAACTTCAAATGTGACTTTTATAAACATTGTATGGTGCCTATGGAAAATAAATATTCTGTGCTTCATTTAGCCCACTGGTTCTCAAGCCTTTTCTGTCAAATATTTTCATGCTCCATGTCAACAAAACGACAGAAAAGTCTAGGTGTAACTTTATTTAGATAACATCACATTCACTAACATTCATTTCTTCAGTAACTTTTGTTGTGCAGAAAAACAACTTTTTTTTTAAATTGCTTCATTTGTCTGCACTTAAAAAAAGGCAAATAAGGCAGGATTAGTACTTTGCCAGAAATGCAACAATAAAGTGTGTAATGTCTCTAGGTGTCTTGTTAATTTGTCTTATACTGTCAGCCACCAGAGTTTTCAAATATAAAATCCACACAGTTCTCTCCTCATCTCCTACTGTCACGAATGGTGCATACCCGTCCAAGAAGCAGCGCAGGATTTCCATTTTCTCAAAATAAGCTTTTTTAACAGGAAGCAAAACAAACTCTCAATTCTCGCCAATTCACTTTCTCAAAAATAACAAAACAAACCAAAGGAGAGGTACACACGAGTAATGTGAGGGTGGACCAACAACTACAACATGAGCTCTGGGACCTATGAACACACCACAATCATTATTACTAAATCCCTGACCGCTGAGAACCCTTATTGATGAACCAGCCAGGGAAACACCATCACTTGTGTCAAAATACAAGTCCCCATTGTCTATATAATGGCAGCCTCTAGCAGCCGCTGACAGGACGTCACACCTACCACATTAATCGTGAAACCTAGAGTAAGCTATGCTTTGTTATCTTTCCTTTTTGACGTTTTTTTTGCCGGTTATCGGCACTTGCCTCATTTCTCTCACAAGCACCACCTGATTTTTTTTTCGTACCTGTTGAATATCTGTACATTTTGACCCTCTAAGTCTGTGACAGCACTGTGAGCAGGTTGCTAACACAACCAATGTAAATTCTTTGTTCCGCTATGGAAATTACTCCAATGTTAATCATTAGTTCCACAGGAATATCCCCCAAGTCGCTTGTGCCCCACCATTGGAGCGCACCTCACACTAATCACTGATTTAGCAAAAGGTGAAGTTACACATTACACTTCATTTTACACTAGATATTAATAAGTTATTTGTTTTGTATTAACTTGCTTAGATGCTTTATTGAATATTTGAGGTCTGTAGGACAAATGAGGAGGTTGTAAATTAATACATTTTATTTATCTGTTTACAGTTGTCAAAGCTACCTACGTCTATATATATATATAATTATATATATATAATTTTTTACTTTTTTTGCATTTTTGAGCTTAATTATCAAGAAAAATATAATTTACTAATTTTGTAAGAAATATGAACGTAAATTCAGCTACATTTCTATATAAACTATCTATAAATATAGAAAGTGCTCTTGAAATGGTGAAATATTGCTGAACTTGGAGGCGGGAGGTTACACACACGCGCAGGCACCCTTTCTCTCTCTCTGAGACACAGAGCAGAGACAGACACAGAGAGGGAGAGGTGCGCGTGTGTGTGGCTGCTCCGTGTCATTTGTTCCCCAATTTTCTACAGTTCTCAGTTTATTTAGTATTAGTGCCCGGCATTTTAATTACTGTAAATTAAATTAAAAGAGGCGAATACGAGTGTACCTTTACTCCTTAAGGGTAATGCATTAAACTTAAAATAAAATTTGAAAAATGAAATTAAAGTGTTCTGGGAGCATATTTGGGGGAATATTTAGGGTTTACACTATAAAAATTGTAATTTTTAGGCATTTTTTTGAACCAAAACACAACAACATGGTTTTTCTGTTATACCGGGGTACTCTTGGAACATTTGGGCGTCAAATATATTTTTTAGGAGCCATAATTTGTCAAATGTGATAGAAATAAAAATATATATTGTCATGGCACATTTTGTCTCCGGTCTTACCTAATGTAAAGAGTATTAAAACGAAACAAGAAATCACGACATGGACTATATTGTTGCCAAAGTAAAACACTATTTCTAGTATAGTTCATGTTTTAGAATGCGCTCTGCAACAGGTTGCCAGGTCATGCAAATAGTTTCAAACAAAACTCAGTCTGTCAACACTGCTCTCGATAGAGATGTGTCAGTCGCGAACGAGTCCGATCTTTGACTAAATGTTTGAAAACAAAGAGCCGTTTGGGCATAGACACAGAATATACAGACTTAGAATATTACTAGACTGACCACACAAGATGCCTCACGCATGTTCTGCATGGGGCTGAACGCTCCAAACC
>JBBPCY010000136.1:529413-559259 GCA_037974405.1 Brachyalestes nurse
ATCATTTTTTCTCTTCTGTCCCCATCCAGGGAGATTAGCTACAGTGCCATGTGTTGTAAAGTTATTGATTGTGTTGCACACAGTGGACAAAGGAACATGAAGATCTCTGGAGATAGACTTGTAGCCTTGAGATTTCTCCACAATTTTTATTCTCGACTCCTCAGACAATTCCCTGCTCTTCTTTCTATTCCCCATGCTTAGTGTAGCACATAACAGAAAGGTTAAGACAGCTTTTCTCCATTTTTAACTGGCTTCGGGTGTGATTGCTTTATTGCCAGCATCTATTTCTTGGCACACGTGAGTTTAAACAAGCATCATATGCTTGAAATTAAACAATTTACTCTCAATTTTGAAAAGGTGGCAATTTTGTCTGGCCCTTTTTGGAGTTGTGTGTGAAATTATCAAATTTGGCTTCTTTTTTGTGTTGATCCAATGCACATAAAGGAAATAAGCATTTGTATACTAAAACATTTGTAATTGCAATAGTCTTCTGGGCGAAATGGTGCATTTTCTGGAAAAATTCCAGGGGTGCCAATAATTTTGGCCATGACTGTACATGAGTCTTATTGCAGTTGGACAGATACTTTCCGAACCTGGACGTACTTGCCATGATCAACTGCTTCTTAGAGGGAAGGAGGATGAAATGCTGGTGTCTAACCTGATGCTCCAAGTTTTAATGTTGTGGCAGAGATGTCCTTACATAAGACATTTGTATATTGTTGAATGTGAGGAAATAGCAGAAACCACCATATTTTATTTTTATATATTTTTAAAGATTTTAAGCAGAGGTGGTTTGAAGTTGATTGAGATTGACTGACTGTTTGGTTGCAGTGAGCATGTTGGGCCCCCTCACCACCCCAGAGCATCAAATGAGCAAGACTCCATCCTCCAGTTCTCTGTCCCAGCGTATGAAAAATGTCATCACTCCTAAGTATGTTTGTTTCACTTTTACAACTTTATTACATTTATACTCAAGTATATTGTGCATGTAATGCAATGACCATACGAATAGTGAACGCCACCTACTTAGCTAGTTCTATACTAGTCTAAACCACAAACATGCTTGGCCTAAATGTTAGCACATATAGTACCAGTTCATATCTGGATTTTTGTACATATTATAGTGTAATATGGAATATGGAGAATTATAGGCTAGAACTGAGCATTGCAAAATTTGCTTTTTTTTAACCTTATTACTATATTGACTCTTGTTTTACAGGTTTGGCAGCAAGAGCAAATCTACTGTAGGCTTCAGTCGCCAGGGGAACTTCTTTGCTTCCCCTCTTCTGAAGTAACCAGAAACACCCCTTGGGTGCCTGTAGCTGCCCTGGCTTTTTTGGGAAATAGCTGCAATATTCTGCCATTATCTGTGGCTGCAAGTAAATGTCGTCTTGAATGTTTAATTGCTCATTATCGTTTTCTACTCACATTTTGTAAATTAGCTGTTTAAGTGTTTGTACTGAAGGGATAATCAAAAACATGCACTTCCAATTGTATCTAGTACCATTTACTCCTAAGCTCAGAGGACTGTCAGTTTGGATGGGAGTTCTTTATCAAGAAGCCCAGCATTCGTGCTAACATGATACTGAGAATTTTTGATGCTAATATTTGTAAATAACTGGTTTATTTTACTTTGTTTTATTCTTTAAAAACAAGCAGGTTTTGCTAAAGATTTTAAAATATTTTAGAATGCCACCTTTATCTTGCACATCATCTGTTGGGGTCTCAATTGTTACCAGTTTTATTCCCAAAGGGTGCTAGTAAAAAAATAGACAAAAGAATACTGAGTGTTGCATAAAGGTGATTGATAGGAGGAGGAATATTCCCAGATTATTACAGGTTGTGGATCTGTCTCTTCAACGTAAACACATTTTACCAAAGCATGGCTTTGGACGGCATTGTAGTAAAATGTATAAGTTTGTATTTTTTTTTACTTGTTTAATCAAATATTGGATGTACTGTATTCATAGATCCTTAGTCTGTTTATACATCTTTGCAGATTGAATACTTGTGCTGTACTTGTTTTTTTTTTGCTTTGATGTTGCTTTGAGTACTAACACATTACATTGTCATCATAGTGGACATAAATGTAGACTATCATGTACAGTTTGAGACCATGGTTGATTTACACTGCAGTGAGTTAGAGGTATATAGGGAATTGGTATAACTCAATTGCTACACTACAGCCTGTTAGATTTCAGTGTTTAAAATGTCAACCCCCCCATTAGTGTGATCTTGCAGCATTTGCTGACTTGCTTATAAAATCCATGGTATGCTCCATGATACTTTATGAATGGTGTGCAGTTACTTGATTCTGTTTTCAGTTGTATTATAGCACCAGTGGAGGAAAAAATGCATTCTTCATCTGTCGGCAGAATGAAATGCACAGAATGGAAAAATAAGCTACTGTTGGCACACTGCTTTCTCCCCTATACACTAGCTTGCCTGCACAGGTTTGGTGTACTGTTTATACCAAGCTGATGTTAAGTGTAAATTAAACTACTCACGTGTTGATTGGTTGTAATTGTTCCATCATACTTTTTAGGCCAGTCCTGTAATGCATTAATCGGTTAAAACGTTGGACCTCTGATCGGTTGACACCGAATCTCTATGAATGAGTATCTGTATTTTTCACGTATGTATTCATCTGCTCTTACTGACATTTACCAAAATTACCGAAATGAGTTTCCCCAGTTATTTTTCAAATCAGTGAACCAAAATACATTTATTATAATCAGATTTCAGAGGAAATTGCTTATCCAGTTACAATTGCCCAGTCACACACAAACAAAACACCTATAATGCATTGCATGCTGAATACACAGGCTATGGGAGACCTCACACAGCAATTAGCCTCAAAACACTGGGCATTATGCATCATGGTAGAACTACAAGCTACCTGTCATGCTGTATATTCAGCAACTGGAATAAAAATTAATCTACCTGAAAGGCATGGGGTATCATGGAAAAAGTGTAGACAGGTCAGCAAGGGAAATCAGAGAAATGAGCATTCTGTGCAAATCAACAATCTGTGGCATCTTTGATTTCCTGTTAAAGGTGAAAATATTTAAACAAGTTCAGGGTATATTTTATCCCATTAATTTGATCAAAAATCTTATGTATATTATCAATCACAATACTTCAGAACATTGTGAAGGGCCAGAGAAGTGGAGTGTTCTTCACGTAGTTCTGGAAAGCAGGATCAGCTCCCCACTTCTTCACGGCCTGTTTCTCCAGGATGGGAATTCCACTCACATGTCTAAGCAGGAACCAGAGGAAGAGAGGCGACACCACACTGAGGTACTGAGGGCCACGCATGACCGAAGATGCAGACAGGAACAACCCTGACCACTGCAGGATCTCCCCCAGGTAGTTTGGGTGTCTGGAGTAAGCCCACAGCCCATGCTGTATAAACTTGCCCTGTGAAAAGTACAAATGTAGTGCTTTTATTTCATTTAGAACAGGTTCAGAGAAAATATTTTGCCTGAGCTAAGAGGATGCTTCTTAAATTCATGAGCAAACACCAGTGCTTGGAGTATGATTTTCTGATCAGTGAACATGTTCTCTTAGTGATTTAGAGAATTAACTGAAGGCTTTTGAGAATTGGTGGGGACAAAATGGGCCACGTCGAAAAGTAGTTTCTGTTTTCCCAAAAATAATAAATATCGTGTTAGACATTATTTAGTAAAGTTTCTGAACACCGCACGCCTGCTGGCTGGACATTTTTAGTTCTCGATTTACTCATTCTCATTAATACTCATGGCAGCACAGCACTCATAGCACTACAACACACACTAATATACCACTATGATGTAGGTATGACTTGTGCTGAGAATGGTCCACCACCCATATAATATCTGGTCAGTGATTCTCCTACAGTGGGACACAGTAACTGAATTCTTTCTGAAGATATAAATTTGAATATTAAATTTTTTAAAGTACAGTGAACAAAAAACACATTCTAAAAAAAGGTGGATTCTGAATCATCATAACACATTTCTTTAAAAATGAAAGCCTACTCCAAACAACATATAAAAAAAGAAAATGTATGAATGTAGTCTGTAATGCATTTTGGAACAAAACCTGCCAATTGTAAACAAATTGTGTCAGTAATGTCTATATACATTAATCAATCATTTGAATATGTATCCAGCGACTGTCCCTTGAATGATCCACAATTGACCACCAGGTGGCGCAGCTCTAAAATATTGTGCTGTTCCTCCTGCTGTCGAATATTCCATTGTATAAGCATTTATCTAAACAGTGACTCCTGTGTCACCTGTCCAGGTGCTGAATTCATTAGACAGCAAGTGAACAATTCTTGAAGTTGATGTGTTGGAAGCAGAAAAAATGGGCAAGCCTAAATGTTCTGTGTGACTTTAACAATGACAGAATTGTGATGTCTGGATGATCGGTTCAGAACATCGCCAAAACAGTACTTCCTGAGAGGTTTCGCGGTATGCCTATCAAAAGTGGTCTAAAGAAATTTGACACGCACCACCAATCTAAATATTGTTGCAGACCAGGTACACCCCTGCATGGCAATACTTCCTAATGTCATTTACCCCTTTCAGTAAGATAATGTGCTCTGCAACACAGGGAACATGACGAAGTTAAAGGTGTTGACCCACACTGCCAGATCTCAATCTGACTGAGCATCTTTGAGATGTTCAGGTGGTTTTATTGATATGGCTGATTCGTGTACAGTAATCCCCCAGTTTTACGCAGATCAGGAGTCACGGATTCAGTCACACGCAGATTTTTTTGAGAACCGAACTTATAGTTTTACGCGGAAATCCCCACAATAACGCCGAAACTGCAAATATCCCTCCGCCTTTTTTTGCTTTTTTGTGGCAATAAATATATTTTTTCTGGATGGATTTCTCCGCGGTGCATGCACTCAGACACGTCAAACTCCACACTTCGATTGATCTTCAGGAGACCTTTCCAACAAGCCCTAATTTGTATTTTTAGCCCGAGCAGATCAGGGGTTATTCCCCGAAAACCGTTAACCTCGCCACTGTGTCCCAATACTTTTGACCAGCGAGTTGCATATCTCGCTGGAGAATTTTAATTAAAAGGCGACTACGGGTTTACCTTTACATCATTTTCTATAAGGGTAAAACTGAGTTTAAAAAGTGTTCTGGGAGCATATTTGGGGGCATATTTAGGGTTTCCACTATAAAAATAGGCAAGTTTAGGCTTTTTTTTTTTTACCAAAACACAACAACGCAATTTTTCCACTATACGCCGGTGCTCTTGGAACGAAACCCCCGTGAAAAGTGGGGGATTACTGTATACACACGTTATACAAAGAACAGCATATCCAGAGGAATTATCAAACCATTTCCACACACATCCAAGAATATAAACTTGTAGATCTAAGTAACTTACAGCATTATCAGGGTTGTTTTTAAAATTCCATTTCTGTTGGTCAGCAATGGCTTCTGTGGCAAACCCCAGACCCCACACTGCCCAACCGATGTAGTCACGAGGGCCTAAAGGTTCATCTCTCCGCTCTGTGTTCAGAATCAGAGTGGGCAAAAGGGTGACAAACACCCACACAGCTAGGACAAAGAGGAAAAGAGAAAATATGGCTTAAGTTTTATTACATTTGAACAAGAAAACAACATGAAAGGATTGTACAATGTAAACACCTTTCAACATTTCACAGGTTTTCTAATGAGTCAAATACAATCTAGATAGCTAATATAACCTTTTAATGCCCAATATATCTTGAAATCTACTGGTTGTACAGCCGTCAAATTTTCATGCAAACTGAAAAATTGTAATTTAAGCACACGCACTTTAACATGTTGAGGATCACGGAGAACAAAACTCTTTGTGAGCATTAAAACAGGGAGAAAACGTACTTGTCTCCGTTTCTGCAAATTTCATGTGGCTAGAAAATCATATTTCCAAACATGGCATCCCTGATATTTATTATTAGAAAATAAAATAAACACAAAATTTAGGTTTTCAGGAGAATGAAATAAATGTGACAATTTTAGAATTCAGCTGAAATACTTTACAGATGTTGGTTTTGGTGACAAGCAACAAAGAAATCTGAGAAAATCAGATGCCCTACCTAACAGACATTAAAAGTAATATACATGAAACAGGTTTCTAATGCTTAAAACGATGAAAGCAACTGAAAATATTAGATCCTTGATTTAGTATCAGAGGAAAAACTACAAATTCATAAAAGTGCATACACAGCTCAGTCCTCAGTGCATTTAAATGGTATGCTAACTTAAGCTCACTTGCATTGATTTGCAGTGTGTACACCATGGGTCCCTTCTCAGGGCACTAAATTCCATTAAAGAATTACCACCCCCGCCATGGAGAATTGATTAACTTTCTTGACCATAACCATCAACATAGTGTGCAGTTCAAATACCTTGCAAGGTCCAGTACACAAAGAATATCCCAGGGCTATCTCTGACATTGTTGAACCTGCGGTCCTGTCCTTCTTTCATGATGCGGAGGAAGAGAAATGTCCCGAGTCTACAAGACAAGGCTGAACCTGTGACTCGCTGACTTATTAACTCGGCTTTAATGGAATATATTACCGAACTAATGTGACTTCACCTACACAGAAGTGCTCTGTGTCATAAACTGGGTAAACAAAACTCACAAACGTTTTCTCTATATACACATGGACCCTGAACTTTTCAATTCTGTAAACAATTTAAACAAAATACATGTTCATATAAGCTTGTGCCCCTTGGTCCAATTTAATATTACATTGTAAAGCATACCTCAGTCCCCATGCAGTAACTAGGCCAGTCTGTACATTCTGCCTCGGATGTTTCGTGCCACCCCATATCCGACTCAGGTGCGCCAACAGAACAAAGGTACTGGACCCTGCAAATACAGAGGAATACACCTTTAATGGAAGTGATTGAGGGAACGTTTTCTAAAGTATGGGTGCCAGCCATTCACCCATGTCTGCTCAGTTTAAAAGTGAGGCGTGTTCACTGAATATTTTACAGAAGAACCTGCAGACAATTGGGTACAAAGTTCAAGGATTTTCAAGAGCACATATCTTGGAAGAGAGGGAACAGCACATGAGGACCTGGGTTCTGGACCGACTGGATAACATTTTATCACCACTAAAAAGAAATGCAAACTGAGTGCTAACAGGTGAGTACAACTTTTGAACGCATGGCAATGAGGTCAGATTATTGATGGACATGTTTTAAATCAGTTCAGTTAATGAACGAGCAGTGCGTTATGTGGTTTCTGTCTTCTGTCCATCTTGTTTCTGTGATAATCCAGCTGCCTGCCTGATGTTACTGTCAAAGTTGCTGAAACTTTTATGACGTTTTTAGGAATACGCCACTGTAAAAAAAAAAACAAAACAAAACAAAAAAACTTCCGAATTTTGAACCAATGTATTTAAATGTTTTATCTAGGAACAGAAACTTGATTCAGGTCATAAACAGTCTATGCAGTAGGTTAAAGTATCATTAGAATCTTTTGCCAAACAAAGCCAGACACTTCCCATAAAAAAAGCTCTCACTCCTTGGGATGAACCTCAGGACTCTGTCCGGGTCTTTGGAGCGGAGTGGTTTCATAATCTCCACGCAACACTTTTCGCAGCGAAGTGTCTTCTGATTTGAGTTGATATAACTTTTACATGTACGCCATTTGGCAGACGCCCTTATCCAGCGCGACTTACAATCATTAGTTACAAACATTACTTCTACATTATGCACTTAAAGCATAAAGAAATCTCAAAATGTACGTTCAACTTCAGCAAAGTGCCTGGAGTACTGTGCAGCCCTTCCGTTCGGTCAGCTCTCGTAAAGATCAGTTTACCTGATGAATCAGGATCAGTTTACCTGCCAAATCGTAAAACCTCTCCGTTTTCAGAGCAGAGGCGAGCAGCCAGCAGCCCCACTGAACCCCGACATCCACCAAAGCGCATTTACCAATCGTCACCCCCATCGCTCTCTTCTGTCACCACTGCACTCTGACCGCACACAGCCTGATGGGAAATGTAGTACAATGTGAAAGACTTTTAACCAGTGCCCAGTTTTTCCCAAATCTTCCAACAACATACTGTAGACCGCGATTTAGAGCGTGTGCTGGCAAATTTTACCTTCCCACAAATTATTGGGCATTTTAAATATTTCTCAGACACTGCATTATTCTACATTGTACATTATTCTACGTTTGTAAAGTCAGGGTGACCAGATTTGGGATTGTGAAAAAGAGGACACCTCAGCGCGGACTTTCTTTACCAGCTCGGCCGTGGTTCCGGGGGGCGCGGTTGATATGTTTTATGCGCATCTCGGGCCGACGGCCGCGCACCTGAGGCCGTTCTGGACTTTTAGTTTATGAGACAAGTTCATGACGTGACGAATGTTTAGCTAGCTCAAAATCCCGGGCGATTCTAAAATTCCGGCCGGACGCCGGACTTAAAAAGAGGACATGTCTGGGGAACGTCTGGTCAACCTAGTAAAGTGTCCATTTATCATAGGTGAACACAGAACGAAATTGGTCTCTGCATTTACCCCCCCTTTAACCCGAGAGAAACAGCGGATCCAGGGAGCAGTGTTTTTAGAAGCAGAGCGTGGCATTGGTACTGTGCTCCTTGGTGCCTCAGTGGTGTAGGTCTGGGATTCAAACCCACAACCTTCCAATCACAGGGGCAACCCAGTAACCACCAAGACACCAGCTCCTCCATGTGTACGCTAGCACAGGTTATTTGTCACCATCACTGAAACACACCTGGATTGAAATACTGCAGCAATGTCCTGGAAAGATAAGAGATTTATAGTTTATGGCTACGATGGAGCAAAGGCAAAGCCACAAATGATCAGTCAAGATAACAGAATATTTGGCAACCTGATTCCCGACTCTAATCCCTTTGTAGGACCTGGTATATTAAACAGCTTTTTTGAGAAGGTCAAAATCAGAAAAGAAGGTGGAAGGAACATGGCAGAGAGAAAAAACAGCACCAGCCCCAGCACCCAGTCAAAGGGAGGAGCTGTGGTGTTTGCCAGACAAGTCCAGAGGACGTTCAGCAGAGCGCAAGAGAAGGTGTGTACATAAATTAACATTCTCAAAATATCAGCATGGTAGATGCTAACCTTTCCACACTTTGGGACAGTTTTTGCTTTCATCTTCAATGGTATTTCAGTCCAGTTCACTCTCCTCTTAAGAACAACTCCTCATTTACAAGTAGTTCGAAATGGAAAATAAGGCAAAGCTGATAGCAATGAAACTTTTATTGGTGTAGTTATCTTTTTTAGAGGGTGGGACTCTGACAAAAGTCTGTGTTGACATTCAGCGTCCTTCTCTGGCTTACTGCCTCCTGAATAACTACAATAATTTGAGGCCTTGCTTAGACATGCTGTACCCTCCGCAAATGTAGGAAATGTTAATAAACAGGAGTGAAGCATGCTGTCAGAAACATTGTTTATAGTTATCCTTTTTATCTTTCATTCAAAATATTAAGTACAGTGATTGAATGGAACCTTTTGTTAAATAAATTGTGACACAAGTTTTGACACTTTATGCAGCATGAGTTACTACTTATACTTTATGAGACTGGAGAACACATGACGAGAGATCCGATACCACTCTTCCATAAATAATAGAGGAGGTCACTTCTGGACACTCCTCTTCAAGAATATAATTCAGTTAGATTTTACTTATACAAATTACTTATACAGCAATTTTGGCACAGATAGTTATGAGAAAAATATTTATGGATATCATTTAGTTTATTTCTTTCTGACGTTTCCTTCAAACCTTCATAATTTTATCAGGTGTCACCACTACATCGAGGACTCAGTATCTTGTGCCATGTAAAGCAGATACCAGTCAAACATATCCTATCAGTGACTCGCTCAGCCAGATTCATTATATATCACCCACATGATCTTCATGATTATCTGGCTTTAATCAATTTTCTTTTCTGTCCCAGCGCATGCACAAATTCAGAATTGTATAATAATCCTCTCACCATTAAAAGCTTTTGAATCATCGCAAAAAGACTTTCCTAGTTCAAGCGATGTCCGACTTTCTTGCAGGTTTTACAGAAGATTGGTAAATCTGAGGAGACCATAGATGAGCAGTTTGAATCATGTGTGCAACACCTCCATGAGCAGCAGGTAACTGATAAACGCATACTGTATGAGATTGTTTTAATATGTTTCTGTTAATGTATCTTTGTTTAATTCTTGTGTTTTTGCAGAGCGATGGACACAGAATATACAAGGACCTTAAGGCGTACCTAAATGCCGTTAAAGGTTAGCCCTGCTAGCTTACGTGTAGCCAGGGAGCTAATTTGATTGGTTTATATAGAAACACATAACTTGTGTGCCTTTTATTAATACCAGCTAATGTGTCTGAACAAAACAGAGCGAATTAAAGCAGCACACATTTGTCATGCATTACATCTGTTTCACTTAATTTTAGTGTTTTAATATGAGACCTTTGCAATCATAATGTGTGTCCCACAGTGATGCGAGATGCTTCTAGTCGCCTGTTTCAATCTCTGTTTGATGCCTATGAGCTTGAGTGGGAAGGTGGAGAAGATCTTGGTGCTGTTGTGGAGGTGAGCTAGACATATTCAGGAAGTACGGGACAGTCAATATGCATCCCCCTCCCCCCAGCACAGTTTAATTCAATCAATTCAAATCTGTCTCTCAAAAGGGAGAAGACCTGCTGTGGAATGATTATGAGACAAAACTACGTGACCAGGCATTGCTGACCATGGAATCTTACATGAGCCAGTTTCCAGATATGAGGGTAATACCCCCCCAACACACACACACACTCACACACACACACTCTACAATGCACATAGCTTTAGTTTGAGTGTGATATCTTTCAGCGCTCTTTGTCCCGCAGGAAAGAGTGGCCAAGCGAGGCAGAAAGCTTGTGGACTATGATTCTGCTCGCCATCATCTGGTGTCGATGGAGAACGCCAAAAAGAGAGATGACATTAAAATAGGCAAGGTCTGATCAGACAGATGAGAAATATCTGTTATTTCGCTGTGCTTACATTTGTCAATGTACTGTTTTTGTATTTTGTACTATATTTTGTATACAAACTTTTCGTCCTGTTTAGGTCGTAATAACTCCTCTGTTACATTCAAATTTGTATACTGATTTAGCCAGTGGGAAAATGAGTGTAACGACAGGTACTGGATCTTTTACAATACATTTCACATACATTCCCAGAGTGTGGCAGACAGACTGGGCGCTTCTCACTTACATTATTTTTCACTTACTCCAGATGAGTAAGTGAAAAATAATCTGACCAGAAATGTGTCCAAATTTTGCTTCTTTACTTTATCACTGAAGTAGTGAGGTCAATGCTGTTAACACCAAAATAGTCCCCCAAATAGCCTGAACTGTAAAAACACATAATAAAAACCTCTTTCCAAATCTTTAAGATGGTTCAGACTCGTGAATTCTATGTTTTGTGAATACCAGCCCTTGTGTTGTTTGAAATAAAGAAGTTTTTTTATAGCTCACAGTAAGGCATACTTTGTCCCAAAACATATGGACAAGTCTGCTACACCTAAATGAAGATCTGGATGTGGTTTGAACAGATTGAGAGAAGTATTTGGTTGACTGTTGAGTTCTACTGTTTGTTAGCAACATTCATTTCACCGCTGCAGATCTAAATTAAAGAAACAACGGCTGGACACTACAGTGTCCAGTTTGCTGATTGACTACACCTGGGATCCATGGTAAAACATGTAAAATTGATGTTTTTGCTGAACTGTTTATTTAAGTTCAAACTGATTTAATTGTGTATCTTAATATGACTGATATTCCTGTTTTTAGATATGCATTGTGATCTTTTTAATATGTGTATCACACAGTCTTAGAAAACACATAAGTAAGTCTATTTAAGATTACCAGTCTGATGCAGTTAGTAGAAAATCTGTATGGAACAGGCTTGTAGTTCCAGCCCAAAATTAAACATTTGGGGTACACTGTGTGAAAATAGCCACAATGTTGAATACCTTAATGAATACCTTAATCTCCTTGCAGGCAAAGGAGGAGATGAATACGGCCCAGAAGATCTTTGAGGACATGAACCAGGAGCTGAAAGAGGAACTGCCTGTTCTCTATGATAGGTGAGAGTTCACAGTTAAAAGTTTTGCCAGTCTAGGAGTTTTTAATGGAAAAATCATGTTATTTTATATAAAATTGTGTCTATTAATCTACTGAGATCTAATTTTCCTAATGGATCCTTCCTCCACAGTCGCATTGGATGCTATGTAACAGTTTTCCAAGCTATTTCCACCTTAAGAGATATATTTTATAGGGAAATGACCCAGGTAAATATATTGCTTTATGTGAAGTATTCATGTTGATATGGATATGTAAGCGCTGTTAAAATAAGTAGATATTCTTCATTTTTTTTCTACAGAACAATCAGAATTTGCAGAATATAATGAAGGATCTCAAGGACCAACATCCTGATAAGAGTTTTTTGATCAAGAACTTTAGTCGGTGTGTTTGTAATTTGTTTTTCTACATGTCCGCTGTTTGGTACTGCGTTTAATGTTTTTCTCAAAGGGAAGTTTAAACATGCATGTTCTGATGTTAGTTTTCAATAATGTGATTTTCTTCCTTATTTGTGGAAGCGGGTCGCTGAAGAGGAGATCATTGAAAGATGCACTGTCTCCCAGATCACTGAGGGCCAGCTTCTCTGACTTCCACATGACTTACAGCCCCAGGCGTACTCTTAGGTAAAGGAGGAATGTCCTATTCTTTATACAAACACTGATCGTTTGCTGCCAGTGTCAGAGGCTGATGGCTCATGCCATCTACTGGTGAAGGTCCTTAGTGTATGTGGATCAGTGATTATGGGCAAGCGCTTAAGGGAAATAAGGTGATGCGAATTGCAAAATTGTACAAGAGTTAGTTCTGAACACAGAAACTGTATAAAGACAAACTGATCATATGTTTTTTTTTAATACTATCAGTTCTTTTCTGCCAAACAAAGGTGTTCCACTACAGTTTGTGGTTGTAACTGGTGTATAATTAATGAGTTTGTGCAAAATGATACACTCACTTGGGGACTCCAATCACATACTGCCCTCATAATCTTCTCAATTAATTGTCAGGATTTAGTGACTGTGCCAGTGTACTGGTTTAAGCACATAAGCTCATAAGTGGAAGTGCTAGCTTGTTTGAATTCTTGTTGCATACTTTTGTTGTTGTTTCAGGAGAGAGTACAATTCCAGTTTCAGATCAGACAGGGGTTCATATGAGTCTTATAGCACTGAGACCAGTCCCACCAAACCAAAGCCCACTGAGGACACCAAGCCTGGGCTCAGAGACACAGATACAAGCTCCATGAACAAGGATGACCCTGATGCAGAGGCACTGTCCTCCACAGCACTAGAAACAGATGAAAATGGAGGTGCACATGGTGCCAGAAAGGAGAACGTGAAGACAGAGAATGAAGGGAAAGAGGTGGAAGAGGGAGAGCCGCTACCAGCTGCAGACCCAGAAAGAGAGCAGGAGAGTCGAGATCTGAAAGATTACTCATCTCTGGAGGGTGGTGATGAGAATATGCCGGAAGCAAATGTGTATCAGTCTGAAAGGGCTGATCCCAATGCTTCTTCCACACTTAAAGCTCCAGAAGATCACACTACCCAACCTGAGGGGCTAAATGAGCCTGCATCTAGTGGAATGGAAAATGGAATAACCTCTGGCCATAAAGCAGATATAGAACCATCTGAAGCCTTTTCCAAGGTAGGCGATGTGCTGGAAAGAACTCAAAATATCTTTCCAAAATTTCATGTCCACATTTTCCTTTTTAATGTTGTGTTCTTATTATTAAGGATACAAGGGCTGATCATGCATTAGGTGAAGTGAAAGAGGAAACTGTTTGAAAGAAAGGATATGTTCTGAAAGGTTAGTGTGTAAAGTCGATAGGGATAATTAATCATACTTTGGTGATAAACAACAGATGCTAATTGTATTTATTGAACATGTATTTCCTTTTTTTTTACAGGGGTGAACAACATAACAGGATGTAAACAAAACTTGACTCATCTGACCATCTGTGGATATTTCTTCCTGAACTCCACAATTTTTCTTATTAGGGATATGACAAAATATTAAATATTTTTAGGTTTTTTTGTGGTTTTAACTCTTTGATCAACTTAACAATTAAGTTCTTGATAAACTCAGTTTAACTGATTCAGTTTAACTGATGTCACTGATTCAAATGTTATCATTGTTTTTGTTAATGTTATTTTTATTTAATAACTTACAATTAGTATTAAAAGTTATTTTACACCCGCTTTAATATCGTGTGATTTCACGTCTCACCTCTAAAGGCGCTGTACAGGAAAACTGTGTTGGGTGGTGGGCTTTTATGTTCTTGTTCTAAATATATATTTCACTTTAAAATTGATTTGGGGTTGTTGTGAACTGCTGAATGATAATCAGCCTGATCATTCATTAAACTTTAAGAATGTACCGTTGTCGTAGTGCCTGTAATCTGTCCTGATATCAGCACAGTTCGTTGTGTCAATGGGGTCACATTATGAGAGTTTTCAGTAACGTTAGTTCTTCCTGTGTTGGGTTTACTGGCGGTTGGTAAGAGATTCTGTAGCAGCGGCTGATAACCCTTTAGTGAAGCAGAGCCTGTGAGTGAGTGAGTGTGAGATAGTAAGAGGAGGGGGGTGTGATTGAGAGTGAGTGAGTGAATGAGTGAGTGAGTGTGTGTGTGAGAGAGAGAGAGTGTGAGTGAATGAGTGAGAGAGAGAGAGAGAGAGAGTGTGAGTGAGTGTGTGTGTGTGAGAGAGAGAGAGAGAGTGTGAGAGTGAGTGTAAACTGTGTGCCTGGGTAGGCAGGTTTAGTACTGGAGCGTGTGAAATGCTGTGAAACTGAGGCGAAGTTCGTGAGGGAGTCCCTTGAAGACCTGGTTCCTCAGTCTCAGAAGAGTTCAGACGTAGTCCCAGTCTCAGAGAAGATTTCGGTCTAAACTCCGAGCAGGTAAGTGTGTGTGAGTGGTTCTGGTTCCGGTTCTGGTTCCAGGTGGTCTGCCGGGCTGTTTGGACTGTTGGAGAGCCGGAGAACCGCGTTCTGCTCTGTAGAGGTTTCTAGTTTCAGCCGCTTAGACAAAAACAGCCGAAACTCCAGCGTCACTATCAGGAAGTGAGGCTTTATGGCACGCCTGGTTCACATTACCGCTTTAGTTTAGACCAGAAATGTCGCTTGCGTTTTCTAATTGATTTTTGTGCCGCTGGACTCTTTCCGTGGGGGCTGTGGAGGTTCAGTTGTAGTTTTAGTTTAGATGTTCACCAGGTTTCCTCGTTTTCAGCCGCCTTTTCAACCCTTTCACCTCGAAACCTACCACACATTCTGCCTTCAAAAAGTGAGGATCTGTTCGTGGCTGTCTAAAGAGACAAAATTGCACTTCTGTTCACTGATTTTGTTGTTTTTATATTTAGGTATTTGCATTAACCATCTCCACCATGGGCACCATGTCTCCTGCTAACAGTAAGAGTTGTTATCTGTTTTGTGAAAATATAGAAAATGTGTGCTGTTCACTACAAAGACACGAGCTTGGGCATCGTAAGGTTCACATTAGCTATTAAAATATAGCACGTGTTAATAAACACATTTTGTCTTACCTCTGCTACATGCCCTGTAGCTGTTGCCGAGGTCTAAAGTCTCCAACTGGGGCCAAAACCTGACATTACAGGGACCTTAAGGGCAAGTTTATGCTCAATGTATGTTGAACACTAAATCCACGCACAAAATCTAACGTCTGAACATAACATTACAGTTTAAAGTAATCAGAGTACTCTGTCATAGTACGGCTCAGATTTCTTTGTAATAAAATATTTGATTCCTCAGGTCATTTCTAGAAAGGGCAATGTTGATTTATAGGTTATGTGCCGCCAACATTTTTTTCCTTCCTTCCTTCCTTTTAAGTCACAGAAGTGGGACCAACGCCTGTGGCTCCAAACCAGACTGACCCCGCAGTCATAGGAGGTAAATTATTTCTTTGTAATGTATTTTATGTTGTGTGTGGTTGGTTTGTAGGCCTGTAAGATTTCGCTACTGACGAAAAGATTCTTGTAAGCTCTTCTTGTTTGGCTACTAAAAACATATTTCATATTTGCTGGGCAAGTTGTGCAGGTTAGTCCCTCCCCTTGCAATCCTGACCAGCAGGGTTGGTTTTGGAAGGTCCTTTATATGTAGGAAATGGGGAAATGGGAAAAGAATTAGAAAATCACATGAAGTGGTTAGCAGGAAATAGGTCGATGATCTGCCATTTACTAGTTTCTACTTTAAAGTAATGTAATGTTTGAATTAATGTCAGGTTTTTGTCACTTGTCCAGCTAAGTTAGTCATGATGATTATAGCATTCTTCTGACTTTGGGGAGAGGGTGTGTTTTTCATAATTCTTTTCACAAATGCTGATATCCCTTGTCTGTATAGTGGTGATTGTGCTGGTCCTGTGTACACTGGCTGTCCTGGTGTTCCTGCTGTACCGTTACCTGTGCCACAACAAGGGTGCCTATCGAACGACAGGGGAGCCTGCACCAGGGGTGGACCCGGATCAGGTCTACCAAGACACGGTCACTGAAAATAAGAAGGAGTACTTCATCTGAAGCGCACACTGCTGCAAATGATGTGCCGATGATGGACATTCTGTATAGGTATGGACGTTTGAAGGTTCTGTGTGCCAAAACGTTCTGGTGCTGATGGCTGTAAAAACAGCTGCGGTGTGAAGGAGATGTTGAGCTGAACCTCTGTTGCCGTTTGTGTTTTACATAGTGCTGATCTATACCATTGCATCACGAGAAAAGCGGGTGGTCAAAAAAAATGTAACCGAACTTGCTGTTACCGCGCTCTGCCACAGAGGTGATTTTGCACTCAACTAGTTGCCATATTATATGCTTATGTTTTTTGTCCTGGCAAAATATTCAGTGCATGTTCCTTACTCCTCATTCCAGTTGTGGGCTGCGACTTATTTCGTAAACTAATCCTCGTCCAGCAGGACTCCATTCCCCGCATATATTAGTGTTTTGATCTAATATTTGATCCAACTAATCAAGTAAGCTTTTTCTGTGAAGAGCCAGAGCAGAGGAAACACTCAAATGTGCAGAACAAGTGTCCTCTATGATCAGGGTCGGAAACCTTTGGGTTAAAGCATAAACTTTGGCACACCCTCATTTTCAACAATAAAGACTGCATAGCAGGTGTTACATTGTCAACAGTGCTATCAGGTATGTTTGTCTAATGCATGAGTGCTAGTGTTAATAAGCTTCATACTCTTATAACAGCTCTTCTGTAGTCTCAATTGTATGCTTTAACAGAGTATTGGTTACGGGATGGCAACAGAAGGGGATAACTTCTTTCTCCAGTGCTTTAGCCCTCCATGGCCTGAATTTGACATTATAGATTTGCATAACATTTATTTTACGACTAGAGCTGCACAATATTGACACAGACTAGTATTGAGGTATACACCCAGAAGAACACTACATGGTTTAAGATAGGTGTCTGGTGTTTTTGAACAATGTAATTAACTTGTATTGTTGGATTCTATGAGTATATTGATTTATCACAACAGACAAAACTGAAACACATGATAAAAACATTAGGCTTGATTAGAGGTAGTGGTGGCCAGTGTGCCAAAATATCATACTTTTCCATGACATAGTAGTACCACATTTATAAATACAAAACTGAACAGGAGTATGAAACAATGAATACAAATTATTTTTATTCTGTGTTAGTTGTGCTGTACTACATCAAATTGAACAGGACTAATTATTCCGTTTGTTAGTTTCAGAGTACTGATGATAACACAGTATACTCACAAAAGCATAATGAGACATTGGTCAAATATTTTCATATTGCCCAGCTCTAGTTAAAGGCCTCATGCCAACATTGTAGAATTTTGGGATACCGATAAAGATTCACAAATGATGCATCGTGCAGCCCTAACATATGCATTTACAAAACATGTTACAAACATTTGACGTTTGGCATGTGATCATAAGTGAGCCAGATCTACTACAATAACTCACATAACCACATAACATTGGTGCCAAAAACATGTATAGCAACCCAGAACTGAACAGTCTGATAGTATGTTATATACCAAAAGTAGGTGTAACCAAAAAAAATCAGATATTACTAAATAGTCCACTGACACGGGTTACATTGTTTCCAACTTTGCTGCTAGAATCAGAACATAGGATGTCATGCCGTTTTTGCATGCATTCTTTTAGTTGAATTCTTCTACCAAATTCAGGTTCTGTCACTACGACAAAAAGTATTCGAGTCGCAGTCTAGGGTCAAACATAAATGTTGGAGTGGTGCAAAACAGGTTGAACAAGTCCTACTCCCTCTGGTATTTTAAATGTTTGTTGTTGTTTTTTTAATATATATATATTTTAACTGACTCATGTGCTTCACTGAGTATTTATCATCCCTCTATGATTAATGCCGCATGCTTATTTCCTGAGACATTATGTTGTAAGAACATGTTACACTGAAGGACATGAATAATCAAATGTAATCAAACTGCACTGTTCCAAGTAGCCCTAAGCAAGCAAATATAAGTTTGTCATAATCGTATTGTATCTTACATGCACATACAAACTTACTGTGTTTTTTTTTTTTTTGCCAATGATATTACTGGTGTTACAAACTTGAATTTTTTTGATGGCAGTTTTGTCTCTGTACATTAAAAATGAAAATATGGATTCCCACTGTTCTGAGCACATGTGAATTTCATATGTTAATCATATAAACAAGTAGTTGAATGAAACAAAACACATTCCAGGATTTCCAGTGCAGTTTCCAAAATAGTCTTTATTCTAAATTAAGTATAAAAAAAAAAGTTAAGTGCACCAACTTCCAGATCTTTTATTTTGTAGGAAACTCAGGGGGGCTCTAGGTTTAATATTGACTCAACATAATCCAAACTCCCAAACTTTACATTGCAAGTGAAAAGTCTAATCTGATGAACTAGGGAAATTATAATCAGATGATGCCTTTTATTAGATCAGATCTAAAAGCTTTGCCTTCTGAGTAGTTTTCCTGTTTGAGCCTCATGGTATAATGAAAGCCATGTCATCTGTCTGAGCAGGGATGAAACTTTTCAATTACAGTGTCGGATACCCAGCCTTCCAGCTATTACAGAGAAATTCCACTGATTTTCTATATTTCTGTATAGTTTTCACAGTGGTTTGATGTGTCCTGTAGCATTCTTGAGAAATAGGGTGTTGTTAAGAAGTGTTTAATATCTCTAAAAGCAACCACTATTGTACCATTATCATTTACATGCGTGACGGTTTGAACCCACACTTGCATGTGTAGATTAAAGGGAAATTTTAGATTGCAAACAAAATGGTTATTTGTGTTGCAGATGTTAACCGAAGATTTCTGTCAGCATAGTTCTGAAGAAAACCTGGCAAAGACGTTTCTCTTCAACTAAGCACTTCACATCAAATCACTTAATTTTTTGTTTATTGTTTGAAAAAAAAAATAGTGGAATTCTACATTATGTCTTAGGAAAAAGTCACAACAGTTTAAATGTAGACATGGTGTTTACTGTATGAGCTTAATGAGCAAAAGCCACATTTCAGTAAATTTACACCAGAATCAGTGGTGTGGTAATTACTGAAAAGGAACTGAAAACTGCAAACAAATCTTGTTTTCTGTTCATCTACTGATGCAGAACATTTTAGTGTTCAAAGCCAATGGCTAAAATTCAGTAATGGTAAAAGGTACAAGCTTTTAAAAAGAAAAAAAGGACTTAAATAAGAGCCAGAAAAGGAGGGCCATCCTTGTGTTGCTAGTGCCGTTAGGTTTTTAGTTGTAGTTTTTTTTTAGTTTAGTTGTACTGCTTTTAATGCTAGAAGTATTAATATTCAAATCTACGCAAGAGCTATGATAAGGTAAGGCTGCCTGGGTAACTGAACATTCTGCCTGGGTGTCAAACACAAGGCAATCAGTCCAATAGAGACAGAAAGCAGATATTAGAGCAGGGGTCTGGAACTCTGGTCCAGCACGTTTTGTTGATTTCCCTGTTCAGAAACTCCTGGTTCACCTCACCAGTTAATTGCCAGGTTTAGTGAATGTGTTTGAAGAAGAGAACCATCAAACTATGCTGGACACCGGCCCTCCAGGACCACAGTTTGAAACCAGTTAGAGCATTTTAGAAAGAATATGTAATGAAATGCCTTTGAAAAATCATCCACACAGTAACATGTAATGACTGACACTGTATTTGCATTTATAAAGCATTTGTACAAAAAAACAAGTTGCAAAAAGTCTAATAGTTGGTTGACAGTGCACATAAATTAATATTGGTAGTATTTCTAAAAATTTAACAATGATAAATCTTTATTAAAAACAACAGTTTGGAATAAAAGTGCAAAAGGCATGCAGAACCATCAAGATGCAATTATGCTAGATACATTTTTAAACACACCCCACTACAAAAGACAGTCAGAGCAGTGGTGTGCTTTAGCAGGCATTTCAAACCTGCAAAACAATCACCGTCCCCTATTTTTGATATGTTTATCTTTTTATTAATTTATCATATGTGCAGAATTATTGAGAGAAGATGACTTTCAAGTCACAGCAAAAGCTTTTAGTGCATTCTAATCCAGATCTTTGGTACAACCAGCCCCTTGGTTATACATTTAAATGTTTACTAGGAAAAAAGAAAACCTTGATGTGCTGAAGTACTGAAAACAAAACAAAATGTCTTGATTAAGCCCTGATCTCTAAATAATTCTAACGTTGAACAACACTAAAGAAAATTGTGTGAGAAGCACACATTATTGTGAAAAGGAAACTGACATTTCACTAAACTAAAACTGAACACTGCTTTATGTACAGCTCTGGGTATCCGACATGATGGGGGGGGGGGGTTTGGGGGGGACATGATTAAAAAGCCAACCAACTTTTTGAACCAAATATGACGGCTTTCTTTTTTTACTGCATTCTTTTTACCTGTAAATGTTTGTTAAAATTAATGGTGCTTAATGCAATTTGGCACCTCATTATATTTACCTACTCTCACCTAAAAGGTACAGTACTCAGCTGTGATAAGTTTGTAAACACATTATTCTACCATGTGGTGCACAATTCTTGAACCTCACAAGAGGTGACTGCATCTAATGTTGTGAAACTTATAGAAATGATACACTACTGGAAGCCATTAGAATGAAAAAGGTGTAGTGCATAGCTACTTTCATGAAAGTACTGATAAAAGTAGTTTTTAATTTGCTGCAGAATGCCAAGCAAAAAAAAATCAATTTGACAGAAAATGGAGAAATGTTCTAATTCATTTTATTTTTAGTCTAAACTAATTTAGACTAAAAATAAAATGAATTAAAAAAGAAATACACAAAGAACAGTGAATGAGCCAGACAATGAATTGTGCGAAAAGTGCTTTTGATTCTATAAACACCACCTGCTTTGTATGCATTACAGTTTTGTCTGCAACATGTTTTTGAACTGAAGAGTTATCAGCAGCGGAGTACTGTACCATCATTAGGGACTCTAAAACATTACATTCTGTTAAGTTGTGTCAATATCATGGCATAGCCAAGCTGCCCCAGGGGAGAGGGAACCAGAGAAGATGGAGGCTGAGGCCCAAGAAGATCCTTCTCACTGTTACCAGATAGTGTACCCCCCTCCGGAGCCACCCAGGAAGAAGTTGTTTTTGCGTTGTGTCATCATCACATTCGCACCCTGCATGGCTGCCAGCTGCGCCGCATTTGGGGCGTGTCCAGGAGGAGGCGGCTGCCATTTAAAAAAGATAAGTAAATTAATTTGCATTGTGTCTGATTTTAACAACTTTAACTATTAACTAAACAGACAACAGACAAACTCTTTTTGTGGCATTATACACAATTAATGTGGTGCTAAGAAAGATTTGCTATCCATTTTTGTTCATTACATAATTAAATGGGAATTCTCAGGATTTTTCTGTAATTTAGTCACAATGTAAAAGTGCATTACAGAGCAACTTACAAACTGATTTGTTTACGGTGCTGGTAATAGAAACCAGATGTTTTGAGGTCTACGCAAATACAGCAATTTCATTCGCCATCTAAAATAACCAGTGAACTTACATGTGTTTTCTGAGTTTCTGTTTGAAAAACCTTTGTAAAACAATGTATTTGAAGCAATTTCATTCTATAGTTTTCTGTATAGTAGCTTTCATTTACATTTATGGCATTTAGCAGACGCTCTTATCCAGAGCGATGTACTCTAGTCCTCCACATCTGTTCTTCAAACCTGAAAAGCTACACTTAAATCAACATCCACATACTTAAATCAAGTTCCTGCTCGCTAAATTACACAACTTAACAGATCCTGTCAAAGAAAAGTCAGGTTAAAGCATAAGTAAAGAACGTAGGCTATTCAGAGACTGAAAATAGCTTGGATGTTTAATTTCTATGACCACCATTGGGAACAATTGGTTTCTATGGAATAGTGCATTCCACATCAAACTTTGTTTGCTTTATTTTTGGAATTTCCCTTTAATATCTCTGTAATGAGGGATAATGTTCAGTTTGCATACTCACAGGGATGGAAGCACTGTTGCCAGGGGCAAATCGAGCTCCAGCGTCAAATCCACCGTCCACTAAAACTGTGGAGCCTGGAGGATACATATGTCCCATGGGGTAGTAAGCCATTGGAACATTAGGAGCCATTGCCCCAACCGGCACAGTCTGTGGCATGGGCACATACATCTGAGTGGCAGGGTATGCAGAGGTCATTGGAGGTAGCTGACCTGGGGCCTGGGGTGGGTGCATATACCTTGGCTGGTAGATCTGTGGAAGAGAAAAGTTTATATGAGACACCAGCTGAACTGATACAAAACATAACATTTAAGATATTTACTCAAATGACTACAGCACATCATCTGGTTCCACTCAGTTTTGATTGTTTTTCCTTACCTCTGAATAGGCTGGAGGGGCATCTGAGTAGGGGGGTGCCTGGGGAGGTGGCACTTGCATAGCTTGAGGGTATATTGGTGCTGTGCTCTGTTGAGGATACACCGCTTGCTGTGGATATGAACCTGTATAGATAAAGTGTTTTTTTTTTTTTTCGTGTTGCATGTACTATAATCCTGAGCACTAGAGTGGAAAACAAGACTTAACAGCAGTGACACACCAACTCAAAGTCCATTTGGTTTATAGACTGAGACAAATGACAAGACTCTTTGAAATCAGATCAGTTGTTACATTATGTTCGTTTAAATCAACGTGCCAGTTACCATGTATTCTATAAAACAGTCAGAGGACGAAACAGATTACTTGGGTAAACCACCTGGCAAGGACTTTGTGAAGTTGATCCTTAGTCCAAGCACAGACCAGGCCTGATATCCTAATAGTAAAAACACATGTTTAAGTTCCTTTTGTTGTTTGGGGGTTTTTTTTGTAGCTATTTTGGTTATATTTATAGGGGTTATTTTTAGCTGGTTTTGGGTTTTCTTTGCTGTTATTTTTTGGAGGTTCCTTTTAGCTGTTTGGGGGTTTTCTTTGCTGTTTAGGTTCATTTTTAGGTGTTCTTTTGAACCGTTTTGGGGTTTTCTTTGCTGTTATGGTTATTGTTTTGCTGTTTTTGGTTGTGTTTTTTAGCTGCTGGGTTTTTTTCTGCTGTTTTCGTCATTGTATTAGCTGTTGTGGTGTTTTTTAACCTGTTTGGTTATTTTGAGCTGTTTTTTAAAACCTGTTTTTGGTCATTATTTACATGTTTTTGGCTTTTTTTTGCTGGTTCTACCTGATTTTGGTTATTGTTTTTTACCTGTTGTGGTTATTTTTAGCTGTTTTGCTGTTTTGACCTGCTTTTGGTGATTTTTTGATTGTTTTTAGCTGTGTTCACGCTAGCTAATGAGGTCACCTTTCGATTCACGTCATCGTTAGCAAACAAGCTTCCAGACCAGCACAGAAACTAATCGCAAATACAGCCAGTTACCGTCTAAAAACATGGACTTCAAACGCTTTCGGGAAAAAAATAACTCGAGGAAAATATTTTAGATGTTAAAAATGGTTTAAATGTTTGAAAATGCTTGGTAAAATCACGTTAGCTAAAGCGCTAGCCGCAGCGACTCGTTGTTGCTAGGCTGCCCCGAGACAGGGACCCGCAGAGGCCGGACACACACCTTTACTGTTCATCCTGCTTTTTCTGAGACAAATCGGTCCAAACAGCAACGTTTCAAACAAACCGACTGGGTTCTGTCGCAGCGAATTCCAAGATTTTCGTCAAGTTCCTGCTCGCTTCCTTGTTTTGGTCTGACTGTCCTCTTAGGGCAAACCTTCTACGTCATTTCTCCAACCAGTACTCCCAGTTAAAGAAGACATGCCCACTTTCACAGACACATGACTAAATTCGATCATCAGTGCATACATTATTAACTTTCACCGTTTTAATCCGTGATATTGGCAAATAATTATGAATGCTAAACTGGGAGCTCCTCAGACAAAACTACTCGGACAAAGTATTAGGTGGACAAAAGTATTGGGAAAGCTGACCATTCCACCAACAGTGGCTCTAATGACACTGCATTCAAATCCATGGACTTTAATATGGAGTTGGTCCCCGTTTGCAGCTATAATAGTACTATAATAATTCTTGGAAGGCTTTCCTGGAGTTTCTTTTTTGGAGTTTCTGTGAGAAATTTGCGCCTAGAGCATTTATGAGGTCAGGCACTGATGTTGGACATGAAGGCATGACTTGCAAACTCTCTGTCTTCCACAGTGAACTCATCCAGCCATGTCTTTATGGAGCTTGGTTTTTGCAGTCATGCTGGAACAGAAAAGGTTCTTCCCCAGTCCATAAAGATTGTCCTTAACTGGAAGTAACAGACATAGCCTAAACCCTGGAAAACAGGTGTGACCCATGCTTTTGTCCAGATAGTGTAGATTCGGAGAATATTTTACAAAGCAGCATTTGAACTCAGTAAAAATGTTCCTTAGCTTTTCTCCCACTGGACAGTCTTGATCTTTGACTTCGGTTAAAAAAACCCTGTGAAATACACACAAAGTGGTCAATTAATGTTGGTGTTCAGCAACCCAGCTGAATCAAAACTTGGATACAACTAAATAAAGCAAATTGCAAAATAGTATACTGTGCTCTAATCTTGTAAATTAGGTAAACAATTCCTGACCACAAAATGATTTCTGCTCCCATCTTCTAATCCACTGTGGTTTTTCCAGCTCAAAACTTGCTGAACTTATGATGGACTTGATAATTATATTTACAACAACTGAGGACACGCTAATATGCACCTATCCACAGCGTTCATACATATATGTATATAAATGTCTATATTTGTAATGTCTATATTTTAAATGTCTATATTATTGTGTTATTTGTATAGTTTATTTTTATACCGTACTGTTGCGTTATGTAGTTTTCATCTATTGTTTTGACGCTCTTAACTTTGTACTGTCCACTTTCTGCCGTAACAATGCACATTTTCACTAAAAAAATCTTATTTAGCTGGTAAACTCAGATTTGTCAAAACAGAAAAAACAGTGTCTGTTGAACGTAAATGGCCACTTCTGTTCTAGTGAAGTGTGTATGACTTAAAATTATATGACAATATTAATTTGGATGTCTATGAAACTTTATTTTTGATTGTATTTTCAGAGCCTAGTCATGAGTCATGTAAAATAGAAGGGGAAACATTAAATTTCTGTTAAAAATGCCCCTGGTTTCTATAATCACTACCAATATACAGAAATCCAAGTCAGTGCATTTTACTTTAACATTAGATCACTCAGAATGTCTGTCTGAGGTCTATTTTACTGACAATTGCGTGTAGGAGTATTACTGCAGAATTTGTTTTAAATGTGATAATGCTTTCTTTTAAATGATCTTTAAAACAGTAGGCACACATCAACCAAACTGTACAAGACTAATCTGACCGCTGTGCATTTCAGGTGCTCTAAACATGGATACATTTGAATGATTAACACACGGCACGTTGAAGTACAGAGAGAATGTTATGTAGTTGCTGTATTTTATGCAGTTATACAACATGAGGCCTTAGATTTCAGTTTCATGTGTGTATTCATGTGTATGTCTATCATCATTTGAGGTTTAATTTAAGCAGTGGCTAGTTGTTGGTGTGAGGCTAATTACGAATTCGGCTGTATTCAGCAATCCCAGTTTGCCTTTGAGCTCCATGGCAATATGCTGCTAATACATGCAAATGGTGGTTCTTGCCAGCTGGCTCTGCAACAAAGGTAAAGATTAGTGTGGCTAAAAAATGCTGCAACTCCCTTTACAATGAAAAACACACTTTTGATTTATAGCTTGAATTTAGCATAGTCACTGTTTCTGTCAAGAATCAGTACATTTATTATGGTGACACAGTCATGTCACCATAATATTTGAGTTCCCATAATTTGCCAGGATTTTCCATATTTTTTTATGCTTTTTTTGGCTTTGGCTGGTTTAGTTTTGATAACTGTGCCATGTTACTTACCAAGGCTGTTGTATTCTATGTTCATATGTATGTAATGTTCAGTTACATGTTACCATGGCAGAAACCATGGCAGAAAGTGATTACTAGCAACATGCGTTCAGTTTAACGGAACACAATCTGTATTCAACAAACATCCTATGGGTTTTAGTTACTGAAACCTCCAGCAGGAGACTGTCAGGGGTTTATGGTGGAACAAATATAGCCATGGCAAAAAGGTTGTGCTTATTTTCAGTGTTTCATTCAGATAAAAATGATGACGGTAATTATGGTAAGTAACAAAAGCAAGTGCATGTTAAGTTTTTGGAGCTTCATGTAGCATAATTTAAACTCTAGATCCTGTTTCTCAGATGTCTGATACCTAAAACTGGCACATGTTCATGTGGCCTTGTATAGTGATCACACCCCTAAACTACAACAACCCCAAACCTGGTCCTTATTTAGTCACCAAGATATTCATGGATAGAAAATATTGGTAGAAAATTCAAATAATTGCATGACTCACTGACTTTTCCACCCTTTCAGTACTGGGAGGAGTTGCCTTCTTATGCTGGACCAGCTCTCCAACTACTCTCAGTGTATTAAAGAGCAAAGTTTTTTTCACAGAAGAGCCTAAAAAGGCCATCGAGACGTACACTCGTTGACACTGATGGTACTGAATAATTTCAGATGCTATTACCGGATCTCAAACCTATTAGTGTGAATGCAAGGAAAGTCAGTATGAAGAACACAGCAGAGTGTTTAAAATATCATCCATAACATTTCAAAAGTGAGGCAAAGCCAGAGGTGGGTTTCTTTTACTCAGTTACGTGAACTAAATAAAATTAAAATGATAATAGTTTTACTCACACTGAAGTATAATCATTGGGAAAACACGAGTCTCCAAATGCTGGAGGTACCATGTTGCACCACTGTGCTACTGAGATACTCTACTTTTTTCTCAGAGCTGGTTTTGTTAAGTATTTTAACTTATCATTCATTATTTGAAGACTTTAGGAGTGTTTTACTGGTTTGTCTTTCCCAGTGTGTGTGTGAGTGAAAGAGAGAAAGTGTGTCAGAGAGAGTGTGTGTGCCTGAGAATGTGTGTGTGTGTGGAGGGGCTCTGTCTCTTTAAGGCAGCCATGGCCTTTCCCTCTGCTTCAGCCAGCGACATTTTTCAATGCGAGACTCGGCCTGCATAAATTATGTTCATGACGTAGTGCAAAAGAGCAAAAATCTGTTAATTTTGGGGACTTTTCTGCAGATAACGCTTTCCTCCTGTCCCTCAGGTGCCCTAGGTGCCCCTGCGCGATGGTGCAGGAGGACAGGTTTTATTAAATATTCAGAGAGGAGGTCCTTCTTATCAATGCAAATCTGGCTTTGTGTGCAGCCAGCGCCAGTCTGGGAGCTGTGAGATGAATTTTTAATTATGTATGCCTAAAACAAACTGTGGCAAAGCTCACCGAAGGAGGAGAAACAAAGAAATTTACCGAAATTGTACGGTAAGTTGTGAGCGTGGTCGTTTGAGGATGCTTTTTTTCGTTTTTGCGTGACCAAAAGGGCGATAGGAAATGAGTTTTTTTGGTTAATATGCAATGGTCTTAATTAGCATAATTTATATATTTATGATAAAGAGAAAGGAAATACATAAAATGCAGTCCCCGTGCATGGCATGTGAGGAGTGTGATTGGAAGGTGTGGGTTAAAAAAGGCGTTTGGTCATCGAAGCAAGTGCGATAGTTTCTATTTTATTTATTTTTTGTGGAGAAAGAGCTGTAGGGGGGTGGAGGTGGGCTGCAACACCTGTCCAAGTTTTGACGGGTGAAGAATCAGAATGGGTCGAGGTTTTGAACCTCGTGTCCTGCGTGACATTCTCCCGCGCCTGCAGGTGTAGGCGAGTGATGGGGGTATCCCGTCAAACACAAGGTGGTCCGACATTAAAAACAAAACAGAACGACGGCCCTCGCAGGCCTGTATATGAAAATGTTCCGCAGTGCCTGCATAATGCCCTATTGTTTTAAAGCGAATAACACACGAGACCGTGCAAGCCTGAAAGATCACGTTCCTGCAGCACACCTCCTGCCTTCGTAACAGAAATAACAGGGCTGCACAACCTGCATGCATACAATGTGGCGATCTGTCTGGAGAACAACAGCTTGTAGGGCATTTAAAGCTTAAAATGTGCTGCCTGTGTGCTCCTGAATCAGGCTGTGCATGGTGAGCACTGGTCCCTGATGTGCTTACATAATTCAGAGCCTGGAGTATAATCTGGACTACTAGCATTTCATTTGACAGGTTGCGGAGTTTTCTGAATGAGTTTTTACATGTAAAAGTGTTTAAAGACCCTCCCCCGGCCTCTACAAGTGCCAAAGCAGTTTTGTGTCAATTTTGGTAAAACCCTAATTGTCACAGCTCAATTTGCATTTGAAAGTTTTTGAACATTTTTACCTCAAACTGATGCAGCATGTCAGAAATGCTTTAATTTCTTGCAGGTGGTCTGGCAAGAAGACTGTGCTTTCTTCTGTCATCATGGGACACCTGTGACATCCATAGGAATCAAACTGAATGATGGAGTCGGAGGACCTCCCTGAAACCGACACTCCACTCACTGTCAATGAACAGGTGTTACTTTGAGCTCATAGAAGTTCCTGAGCACACACTCTATTCCAATTTAACTCTGTGTGTCCACTTGTGCAATGATTCACCATGTCACAGCATCCATGAGAACTTTTATGCTCAGAATCCAACCCCATTAGAGATATTTTGCTTCAAAACCCCCGGAGGTTTGCATCTTGCTTCCCCGTGTCTGTGCATGTTCACTTCAGCAGTGTCCAACGCATTTACCATACTGCAAGCTCAAGCAATCGTCTGTTGATGGGATGTTTGCAGAAAGCATTGCTTAAGCTGGATTTGGCCGGACACGCTTATTATTGGTTCCTTGTACTCATGTATTTTCCTTTTGTGTCCTCGTTTTGTAGGTTCATTGTGCCCTAATATGTGCTTGGCCTTTCTATTCTCCTTAGTAATTCACTGTCTGACTGCAGAAGTGCTTTTTCAGCTGTTCCTGCAGTTAGACATCTCAAGACATTCAGGTATGCCTTCACTGAACTTCTGCAACGCCATGTGCCTAAGATAGGCCTTGCTGTGTGCCCGTGTTTTTCTCATGTGCTGCTTTTTCATTCTCTCGTTCATTCTTCTCGTACACTGTGTGATGGTAGAAGTCTTACAGTGAAATTAGCTCATTGTTTTGCAGTGTTGGGCAAGTTACTTCAAAACTGTAATGTATTATTTATTTCTTGTTACTGTCATTTAAAAGTAATTTGTTACATTACAATATTACTGTATTTAAAATGTAAGGCATTACACTACTATTGCATTACTTTTAAGTT
>JBBPCY010000136.1:569395-585642 GCA_037974405.1 Brachyalestes nurse
TCTTTCTCTGCATTTTAACCCATTCACCAAGTGAAGCAGTGGGCTGCCGCCAACGAGGGGCGCCGGGGAGCAGTGTGGGGACGGTACCTTGCTCAAGGGTACCTCAGTAACACTAGCAGCTGGGTTGCAGGGCCAACGCCTTAACCACTAGGCCATCCAGCTGCCCCAGATGGGTACATTTTCCTGTCTGATTGGACTTTAAATATAAGTACTGTTTTGGATCATCAAATAATGCAAACTGATCTGTTACCATTTCAGATATTGATAATATTTTTGTATGTACTTTGTTTTCATGCATCTTTCAAGCTTTTGGTACCTCTGACTTCTGAAGCAATGACTAAATTACAGGCAAACCACTAGTGATAACACTAAACTCAGCCAAACTCTGGTTTAACCTAGTTAGTTAATGTCCTTGTTCAAATCAAGCACAACCCATGTTCTATATCGTTTAAAAGACAAAATTCTTGTTTCACCATAATCTTTATTTGAAATGTATAATAACCAACTAATCATAGCATATTTTGTGCCTCCCCCACCTCCCTCACCTTGTCAAGTGACAACATCAGTCTTCACTTTCAATCCTGACTGCAAGTACACAAATCTCAGCTACACCAGTCGGTTATCCTGCTGCAGACAACCCTTTGCAGACATTGCTTTACCATACTCCTCACTCAGTAAACTTAGTTTAGTGTCACATTTTTGCTACAAGAAATGCCACAGTCTAGAAGCAGACATGAGATTTAATACACACTTGCGGAACTCTGACTTTGAGAATATGGATAGCATCAAAGAAGGCTCTAACATGCAGTTTTTAAACTGAGTCCAGTTCTGCTCTCTGACTGGTTAGGAGATGTTGATCCTCCTGAAAATCTCCAGAAAATGGATATTCAGATACACCTATATGAATGTCCAGAGACAAAGAAAAAGATGTGTGTGTGTGTGTGTGAGAGAGAGAGAGAGAGAGAGAGAGAGACAGAGACAGAGACAGAGAGACAGACAGACAGAAAAGCACAATTAACACGGGCAACCTTGAAGATCAAACATGTAAAATACTTTCTTGTCTTTGATTTCATGTTGCATTTCTAAACTACAGTTACTGGTAGTGAAGATAAATTAACTTACACTGTAAAATGTTACAAAGACAACAACATGTGTAAAGTTTCTTCAGATTCATTCTCCTAAAGTAAGACAGCTGTGGCTCCCACTGCACTATGATTAAAGGGTTGGAGAAATCAGGAGCTGCTAAACAGGAGTGCTGCAGAGAAAGAGGCTTAACATGATCAAAAGCACAGTGGTAATCTGAATCCCAGACAAATGACATTGATGGGTTGAGTAATGAAGTGAGCGGAGCGACTAGAAGCTGTGGTAGTAACCAGCCATGCCAAGGAATCAAGGTAATTGGCACAGGGTAGAAGGTACAAAAAATCCCAGTCTTTCAGAATGGCTGAGATTTATGCATGAATGGGGCGTATCCATCCTTAACCAACTCATTTCCCAAAAGAGTTTACAGAAGCTTGGGCAACTTACATTTTAGCAAATTGAGAGTTTAGGAAGCTTGATCCAAGCTTTCAAACAGTTCTAAGAATCTTGAAATGAGTAGGCCAGTCTAGTGTGTAGATAGGTCGTCTAGACAAGCTGGAGAGTTTGGTATCTGACATTACAGTGTCCACTAGACTTGGAATATGGCTGGAGCATAATTGATCAAAAATAGCTTAACAGTGTACTGCTAAAACCAACAGCAATCCCAAACGGGCAGGTGATAGATGTGTAAGAAGGCAAAGACACCTGCTAGTGCCCTTTAAGTACAGTTCTCTTACTATTAATCACTGCTATTCCTAAAATAGGGCTATTCCTATTTTTTGTTTCTACCACAAAAGCACAACACAGATAATAAATGCATGAGAGGCAAAGGATGGGCCATTACCCTTTAAGTAAATCTAGATTATGAATTAACTGGGTTGATCCATCTCTTTAGACAGATTAAAGATAGTAAAGAACTTCATCAAAGTTCTAACTGATACTGGGGTTGTAAAGGTGGAAAGGTTGATCTTGTTATTCTTGATTGTAGAGTAACTAATCCCATTGAGACACACCTGCAAACACACACACACACACACACACACACATTTATGCTGCAACCGCTGGTCATGTTACTCGAGTGAGGGTGCTCAAGGGTGGGCAGTGTTTGCTGTGCTTTATACCCTGCAGTGATGAAAAGCAACATGCACACACGCACAGACACACACATCAATCACTCTCTCTCACACAGCATGCGATCTAGTTACACTCGCACACTTGTACTTGAATGATAGGCTTTTTGGCAAAACAAATGTCTGCAACATGTCATTCAGAGATGACACCTTTTGTAATGCTGAGTTTTACAATATTTTTATAATCTATCTAGTTTTACAATCAAGTTTTACAATGTATGCAAAGTTGAATACAATTGCGTCTCAGATGTTAAATGAAGGGTAAGGAAAGTAAATCAAGTTAAGTGGGTGTTTATTCTAATTTCAACTATATACACAGTAAATAGCGAAAGGAGATAATGTTCCTTCAGGACCATGGTGCAGCACAAATGACAGAAACAGACCCACAAAGAACAAAAATAGAAACACCACAATTCTGTGTCTGTAGCTTTAAATGATAAGAAGGAGGAGAGCGGCGGGGCGAGGAGGAGAGGGGCGGGGCAAGGTGGAAGGTGGGGGATGGGCCAGCTTGCAGCCACGGTACCATGCACTAATGTCTACAGTGTATAGCAATGGCTACTGCGGGCACGTAGCTGGTAAAAGACAGTTGCAGGGCTACCAAATTTTCCCAAAACCTTTGCGTGAGATTTTAGCATCAAGTCTTACATGCCGAGCGTTGAGCGGGGGAGGATACTTTCTTCTTTTGCAGAGGACTGCTGCAACATTAGGTGCGCCACCTACCGTTGAGGAGTGTGTACAATGGGAAAAATAGAAAAAAAGATTTTCAGCGCGAGAAATCGGAGGGGTGGCGTGAAAGCGTGTGAAAACAGTCAGATGCGTGTGTCTCACGCTCATTGCGTGAGAGATGGCAGCCCTGCAGTTGTATTTGTCTGTAGTGAGATCCGGGACATTTCCTTGATAGCCAAGTAGTTGAGATCAGTGCCTATAGCCCTGTTACTGCAAGACTCATTCTCACCTGGTCACCCTGGTTTGCAGAGGTGCTCACTCAGTCATTTCAGTGAGGAATAAGGCAGACATTGCACATGCCATAACACTAACAACAGCATGGTTATCCAAATAACAAAGAAGTACAACACTCGAGTTAATGTGTGTATTCACACACCACTCACACATATACCTGATGCTACCTGATACCTTTACATTTGTGACAGTAGCCTGCTAACTGGGCTGTTAGCTGTTAGCTGCAGTGCTAATGTTACAGCCACATTCTAAGGGTAAAAAGCTAGATAACCATATACAGCAAAGCAACAAAATTATATAGTGTTAAGTTGATTTACTTGTCCGAGGATTGTTGCTGAGCCAAGGAGAGTTGGAACTGATCCAGACTTCATTTTCAGCCATTCAGCAGCAAGGCCAGCTCTGTATTGTGTCAGCGCATTTCCAGAGAAAATAAAATTAACCCACTGGTTCTTCAGAGGCTCGCATGAAGGAACTCTAGAGGAAAAAGTGGTCTCTCACACATAGCATTGACAGTCGGTGGATAGTACTAATATTTTAGGGGAGGGGCGAAATTCTCTGGGCAGGTAAAGCATGAGAAAGGGGAGGTAACCTTTCCTCTTATGAAGACATACAGGGCCAAATTCCAGATCGGGCCATCTGAGCTGTCGCTCTCTGAATGGCAGAGCAGGATGACCAAAGCGCTCTTTACACCTATCGCCATTTCTAGCCACTGCAGAACCATAATCAGACTAGGGGAACTTGTATTAATGTTACAAAACTCTCATAAAGTGAAATTTTCATGTCATGGGACCTTCAAACTGAATCCTTCATTTGGGAAATTTACCACATTCTATATGTGAGCTCCCTGTTCTTCAGGTTTTTGTGGTTCCTTTGGTGGAACATCTACATGAGGGAATAAGCTAGTGCACAGTTGTTCATTTGGCATTTTAAAGAGACTCTCTAGATTACTTGCAGACATTTAAAGGTGGTAACATTTGTTACTTTGTATGTTACTTCTTCCGTAAACCCTTTGAATAACCAGTTAGAGTCTGTAACCCCAGCTAAATAAGTAACATCACTTAGGAGAGAGCAGTCCTCTGAGAGCTTCTGCTGAATCCAGCATCAGTCACTAACACAGACGTTTGTTACGAGAATATGCGGAGCATGGCGAGTGGGTAGGTGACTCTTGCTCTAAGAATGCTACTACCCCTGTAGTCAGAAAACCCACCGGTTTCCTGTTCTATAATACGAACTGATCTGAGAGTTAACCAACCAGAATATGCAGAGTGCAGGGATCATTTCCTGTTCCTGGATCGGTACACCTGACCTGTGGACGTGACAGCCAACAAGCAGAACTCTTTGCAATTATTCTCTTCAAAATCTTCTGCCTGTACACTCAGTTCTATTCCTACAAGCCTGCTTAAAGAAGTCCTACCAGTAATTAACGGACAACTCTTATCAGTAATAAACTCCTCACTGTGTATTGGTTATCTACCAAAAACCAATTACAGTTACAGGATTTGGCAGACGCTCTTAACCTGAGCAACGTACATCAATGCTTAGGCAGTCCACATCTGTTCTTCTTACCTGCGAAGCTAGACTCAAAACAATGGCCGAATACCTCACTCTCTATGAACCACCACACTTACTCAGATCTCAAGCTGACAATTCTGTCCCAGCATGAAGTACAGGAAATTCTAGATTCTTTCACATCTGTCTCAGCCAACTGTTAAAAAGCTTTAGTGTGTATGTGCAATACTTTAATGACCATATAACCATCAAACAATAATTTGCAATTACTGCAAACCATAATTTGCAATTATTCTCTCTTCAAAATCTTCTACCTGTACACTCATTTCTATTCCTACAAGCCTGCTTAAAGAATTGCAATTATTCTCTCTTCTTCTTACCTGCAAAGCTAGACTCAAAACAATGGCCGAATAAATCACTCTCTATGAACCACCACACTCACTCAGATCTCAAGCTGAGAATTCTGTCCCCAGAATTATGAGAGCTTCAGCAGTGGGAAGAGCGTTTTCATATAAAGCCCCCCCTGCTCTGAAATGTCCTTCCAAATAAAATTTGGGACTCAGATACAGTCTCAGTTTTTAAGTCAAGGCTGAAAACCTATTTGTTTTTCCTGTCAGATGCGGGGTGTAGAGCTGGGAGGTGGTGGCCAAAGAGAATTGTAGTAAACTGGGATGCTGGTGCTGTCGTCCCACCACTCCTCATGTTCACTCGGGTTTGTTGATAGTGGAATGGAGGTGCACCAGTGTCTCGTCATGGATGTCTTACCTCTCGGTTCTGCTCTTTCTAGCTAGACTGCTTTAGCGAGGCATGCCGGAGTCTCAACTTGCAGTTCTTACAGTTAAAAGTAAATCATACCCTGTAAACCTAAGCGGAACTCACTCTGTTCTCTGATTTCTGCGGGGTGAACCACTGCACATTTGTCTAGTCAGACCATTGGCAGCCCAGGTCACCACCTTCCCGGGTCTGCAACGTCCAACTCTCCACAGGGTCCTCACCATCCAAGGGCAACTGTTGTTTAAAGCTCCGGGGGAGATGGTTGTTCCTGTTTCTGTTGTCATGGACAAGAGACTCTCAGCTACTCTTTCCACTAAATCTACCTCTATTGACTGTACCAAGTCAGTTAGCTGTAGATGGCCAATCTGTCAACAAGTTTGTTCCTGAAGGCCTCAGACCTGGACTCTGTAAAGCTGCACTGTGACAACTTTGGTTGTAAAATGTGCGATATAAAAAAACATTGAATTTAATTGTGGTTAGTACATGGATGGGAGGCCATCTAGGAGTGCCAAGAGTTTTGAGCCTTTTGAATGGTATAATTATGCAGAAAGTTATATAAGGAAAAAAAACACCACCAGTGGTCATGACTCAGAAGACTACTTCAATATACTATTAATCAGTTTGAATAATTCAACGTCGTTTGAACCAAATCATAACAAATATACACTATGTGTACCAAATATGTACTGGCCTTCTCGTCCACCATCAGTGTTGGAAATTATAAATGCTATACAAAATGAATGAGCACAAATTCCCACAGAAAATCTTAAATCTTGTGGAAAGCCGTCCAAGAGCAGTGGAAGCTTTTATAGCTGCACCGCCATTTGCAGCCATAACAGCTTCCACTCTTCTTGGAAGGTTTTCCACAAGATTTAAAATTTTATGTTAATTTGTTAATGTCCAACCAACTCCATATTAAAGTCCATGTATTTGAATGCAATGTCGTTAAAGTCTCATTTGGTGTAATGGTCAAGCGTCCCAATACTTTTGTCCGTATAGTGTACTTAAAGGAGAACCACCCCACTTTTAGCGCCGCTAGGGGTAGTCCTGCTCTGTGGCTCGCGCAACAGACGAAGAAGAAAATTGCGGATATTCCTGCGGTCGGGTAGAAAAAACAATCAACAAACTGAAGTTTATTCTAAAATCCTCGCTTCGTGTCGGACTAAAGTCTGTTTAGTCGGTTTCGAGTTCACAGCGTTTCTTGGACAGAGCGTGGACTGACGGTTGTAACTTGTTTGTTTGGTTCCGGAGAAGAGTTAAACCCGTGAAGAGCGATGAGCCTGTCCAGAGTAGCTCGGTTCTAGCCCAGGGTAAGAACCACACAGCACCCAGAATCCCAGAACCACATCGCACCCCGAAACCCAAAACCACACAGCACTTAGAACACCACACAACACCTAGAAACCCCACACCACACACAGCATCAAGAAACCCAGAACCACATAGCACACAGAACAACATACAACTCCCAGAACCACAAGGCGCTGAAGATTATTTCTTTTTCTGATGGTGCTGTTTAAAAAGATCAACACGTTAGTAGCAGGCGCTATGCAGCCAGAGAAGTTGGGACAGACTGCTTTGGGGGTCTAGCTGGATTAACCCGGCAGGTCTGAACCTTCTCGACACCCCATCCTGCTGCTGCAGGTCTGATCACACCCTTCCTTGCTGCAGGGGTTATTTTATCTGTCCAGTTCACGTTAAGCTCATGTTAACTTTTCGATGACGTAACGGCACGGAGGAAGCAGCAGTAAACGATCTCGATTACACACAGTCCAACAGCAGCCTGAGCAAATGTGAATTCGAATCCAACAACTAGAAAACATGGTCGACTTACCTCACCTAAATGACTCTAGCTGTTTGTTATCTTGTGGCCAGGTGCTGTAGATCACTGAGTTGTTCTGAATCAAACCTGTGCGTTATACAACTCAACTGTCTAATCTGTGAATCGACTTGAATGTTAATCTCAACGACTTTTTTTGCTGCATTTATTTTATTGCATTACACTAAGCCACGTTCATAAGTCATGGTAGAGTACACTAAATCTTACAACAATGTAAGTGTCCATGTTACCCTGTTTTTATTATACTAATGTTCTTGTCATTGTGTTGCATTATTGTTTTATTGTCTAGATATTTTTTTGTCTACTGTCTTATTATCTTTTATTCTTTCTTATAGCACTGAGCCTGCTAAAAACACAAGAATTTCCCTAGGGATAAATAAAGTTCCTTCTTTTCTTAACCTAGACTGTAATACAGAGTCACAGGTAGCGTGAATCAGCCTGGCTTACTCACACAGTTCACAGGTTATAATTCATCCATTCTGTACAGGTGTGTGTGAGCTGCCCAAGAGATCTCTAAGGGAATTGAGGCCAGTGTGGTTGATTGTGGTCAGTCGGGCTTGAGAGAGAGCTGAAAGCGACACAATGGCCTGGGCTTTGAAGTTACCGCTTGCTGATGAGGTGATAGAGTCCGGACTGGTGCAGGACTTTGACGCGAGTCTGTCCGGCATTGGGCAGGAGCTCGGAGCTGGAGCCTACAGTATGAGGTACAGTGGAGCACTTCCTGGTGATTTATCATCCGCCTGTTTATAAGATACAGTTGCTATGATTTGGTTCCCTCTACGATTTTCATTTTGGCTGAAACTAGTGGTGGTCGGAGGAGAGCAGTAACTGCTTCCATGTTAATTAAATCCAGAGGCGGGTAGTTATTATTTCCATTTACTCCGTTACATGTGCATTTTGCTGTATTTGTACTTTCCTGAGTTTTTTTTTCTCTCTTTTTTTTTTGCATTGAAACCCCACTTTTGAGGAAAGGGGTGTAGCTTTTACTCAGTAACATTTTGACTATAACATCTAGTTGCTAAGTGTTTTTTTTTTTTTTAAATAATTTTATTCTGCTTCATCCCAGCAGTATCTAGACTGCTTTGGAATCGGGCATTCCTCTGAATTTTTGAAGTTTATGGTTTTATTTTAGACTGAGAGCGCAATGTTTAACAAACTTCATTTCCCGTGATGATTATTTGTTGGAAATATTGTGAACTACTTCTGCAGTTCTGAAAGTTTCTCAGTAGTTTATTTGACCTGCTTCTTGTATACTTCTAATCAATTAGTTTTTCTTTTTTTTTTTTTTTTTTGTTGAAATGTACTTTTTTCTCTCTTTTTGTTACTTCACTGAAATGATATTTTTGCTTGAAGGTATAAGAATAGATTTAGGCCATTTAGCCCACTTCTGCTCAGTCCCATACACATAAGCACAATTTTGATAGGCTCATCTTTTACTGTAATTTAACTTTTGCTTAAATGTGTAGCTGTGAGAAATGATATCAGCACTTAAAACCTGCTTTGTTGCAGCTAATGTTGGCTTTCAGGTTTTTGTGATTAGTTTTAGATTAAAGGTAGAACAAATAGAGAACTGAGTCTTATGTTCCTGTGCTGGTGGGTAATGTATGCATAACTTGGTGTATAAATAACTGTTTTTGACCTGATGCTTTTTGTGACGACATAAATGTTTGATAACCTTTATTTATTATAAATAGACAAAGGACCATAAAAGACACAAAAAAAACATGGTAGATATGGTACTGACTAACTGGATGTTTTAATGTGTAACATTTTAAAAGCAAAAAGTAGTGTTTTACAAAAAATATAAATATTAAAGATTTATGTATTTATTATTTATTTAACAAAGCTCTGTCTGTCTAAAGGATATTTATCAGTATCAGTTTGCTGAAGACATTTTCTTTGGAGGTTTTCCTTATGTGTCTGGTTAGTTGGATTTTTAAAAAAAGTGTTTATTTTTCCTTCTTTTTGTCTCTATACAGTGATGTACTGGCTCTCCCCATCTTTAAGCAGGAAGAATCCAATCTGCCTCCTGACAGTGAGAATAAGATCCTTCCTTTCCAGTACGTTCTGTGTGCTGCCACATCACCTGCCGTCAAACTTCACGATGAGACGCTCACTTATCTCAACCAAGGTCTGCCAGTCCTAATCCTTTTCTGTATGTAAAGCCTGGCATTCATTTTGAGAAACAAAATATTACATTTAACCTGATCATACAGTCTGTGTCGTATAAAGTCTACATAAAAGATATGTCTTTAAAATGCATCCATAAAATAGATGTTGTCAGCCTTTTATTTTGTATTCATATTTTTCTGCATAGAGTGTTGCCAGAATTGGCTGTAATGCTGTTGAAATTGCCTACATGCTATCTTCAAAATTATGTTCACAGGACAGTCTTATGAAATTCGAATGCTGGACAATCGGAAAATGGGTGAGCTCCCGGAGATCACAGGCAAAATGGTGAAGGTAAGCAGTGAGTTTTGGAGGCAGTCAGTAATTTTGTACTGGTGCTCTCTTGCTCTCTCTGACTGCTGTTTTGGTCTTGGTGCCTGCAGAGTATCATCCGCGTGGTGTTCCACGACCGGCGGCTGCAGTATACAGAGCACCAGCAGTTGGAAGGCTGGCGCTGGAATAGACCAGGTGACAGAATCCTTGACCTAGGTGAGATTATTTTTCGTGTCTGCTACCTAAACCTGTCAAATTATTGCGCAAGAATAAAGATTTTGCTTTTGCCTTGGACCTTGACTTGACTTGACTTGACTTGACTTGGAATCGTTTCTTTTTCTGCTGCGCTACTTTGCTGCAGTGTTCACTGAAAAGGTCAAATTCATACTGAGAAAACAAATTAGCTTGTATTTCAGGTTTTGCTAGCAATGAGACAAACATGCAGAAATAGATCCAAGCAGTAGTCTATTCATAGCTAATATTAATTAACACCAAGCATTAATTAGAAAATATGCTTTGTGAAGTGATTCGTTGTGTTTATGGACCTCTGAACTGTTGCTTTGCACATTGAGCAGAAATGTACTGGATTTTAATAAAAGTCCTTTAAGCAGTTCGGTTTAAACATGAATGCATTACAGATACACTTTCATTATATGCCTCGGTCTGGTTTCTTTTTAGATATCCCTATGTCTGTTGGCATTGTGGACCCCAGGGCAAATCCTACACAGCTGAACACAGTGGAGTTCCTATGGGACCCGTCAAAGCGGACTTCAGTCTTTATTCAGGTTATCTTATTTCTTCATTTAATCTGTTGAGATGAGTTGTACAGGTTGAAATTAGAATGGTTTATCTTAGACTGTATGAGTGTTAGATGTGCATTCATTGTTGTCTTGTTTCTTTGGTTTTAGGTTCATTGCATCAGCACAGAGTTCACAATGCGCAAGCATGGTGGTGAGAAGGGAGTACCATTTCGGATCCAAATCGACACGTTCAAGGAGAATGAAGCAGGAGAGTACACTGAACACCTACACTCAGCCAGCTGCCAAATCAAAGTCTTCAAGGTGGGAGCAAAACATGTACAACTCATATTGATTTTCATCTAGAGTTGCAGAGGTAAATAGTGCTGAAGAGAGAAATTGTATACTTGTGTTTGTTGTTCATGAACATTTCATTCCTATGTTAACTAAATAATGTGGCTCAAGACACATCAATACTACTTGTAGGTGTATTATTTTATAGAATTCCTTTTGAATCACTTTAGTTCAACAGAATTTTATTTCTTACAATGCAATAGCGTTGTAGTAACTGTCACATGTGGGTTGTGTTCTATCTTATAACCCACACTAAACTGGGACATATTCCACAATTGTTTTTATGACCACTAAGTAATCTTAGTAATGACTCGTGTTTCTCCTTAATCCAAAAGTCATATTGCGTTGCTCCGGTGGTTTGTAATCACAATACAACCCAGTTCAAAATCCCATCCTACCATTGTGAGGTATTACATGTAAAGTTAGTACTACTACTCCCTACTGACTCCTATTATTTGTATATTATTAATTTGTAGCCTAAAGGTGCTGACAGGAAGCAGAAGACAGATAGAGAAAAAATGGAGAAGAGAGCACCTCAAGAAAAAGAAAAATACCAGCCATCATATGAAACTACCATTCTTACTGAGGTTTGTATGTGGCGATTTCCTCCAGGATAAATAAAGTTTTCTGAAACCTGGGGTGCCCTGGGGTAATGAATGAAGTTTTATTTTGTGATATCATGTGAGACCATGTCATGCATTTTGTTTAGTGTCGATACTTTTTACACTGAATCTTGCTCTACAGTCATTTACAATGGGTTTGCCCTTTTGTATTTGAATTGTTTTTCTTCAGTGCTCACCTTGGCCTGAGGCAACGTACGTTAACAACTCTCCATCGCCAGGCTTCAGCACCACCCACAACAGCTTTCCTGTCACAGATGGGTGAGAAACACTCTGTTTTTCTGTTCCATATAACAAAGATAATGCAATTATTTACTATATATTAAACACGCATTATGTATTTGGCATTACAGCTTTCCCCTCCTGTTGTTTTTATCATAACCTTCAAATCTCCTAATTTGGTTCACAGGAATGGATCACCAAATCACCAGCCAGAGCCAGTGGCACAGGTTGCAGATGTGAGTCTTCTCCTCTCTTCTCTACTGAAAGAGGAGAAAAATTACCTATTCGAAGTAATTTTTTTTTACTGTTATTAAATTTGGGTAAAAGTATAAAAGCACTTTTTATATGTTGCTGTCCCATCCTGTTGTCAGTCTTGCTAAATTGCTTGCTGCATTTCAGCTGTTTATTAAAATGAAGTGACTCTTTTTTTTACATATCTGTGTGGTGGTAAATATATATTCTGCAATGTCTAGTGTTTTTGCACTAATGATTTAAATTTTGATCACCACATGCTTGTGCTCCACCTTCAGTCACCTTTGAGTTAGAAGTCTCATCCATTCTGTCTTACCCAGCTACTTGTGTTGTGATGTGTTTTTTTTTTGTGTATTCATACACAACCATCCTGTCCTTTAAAATGTAGTACTTGGTGAAATCAAGATAGCCATGGAGTGATAAACATAATTTCAAATTTAGACCTCTAGACTAGTTGTGTCTTGGCACAACTCATGATGTTTGTTGGAGTTCTATTTATATGAACAGTATCTTAGGATTTTGTGTACTTGTTTAAAATAGCAGTAAAAAAAGTAATTATTCCCCAATTCTGTGGATGATTATTATTATAATTTATGTTGTTACTATTGTTGTACTACATAATCTCTTTAACCCATTTTCACTCAGCCTAACTTTAAATTAGTAAATCTTTCTTTTGTGAGGTATCAGATGTAAGGTTAATAACGCTGGCATTTGCATTTGTAGTCTGTACTTTTAGACAAACCTTATCACATAAATCCGAGAGGGCTCCTGCTGTAGAGCTGTCATTCCCACAGTAAAAGGAGTGAAATACCAATGAATTTTTTACGGTTTTGAAAGTTACTTTTGAAGAGAAGCCAACGATTTCCATAAAGGATTGTTGCTGAAGTGGTAGTTTTAAAACAAACCAATAAAGGATAGTAAAGAAAGCTCAGATTTGTCAGACAGAATCTTAGTACATGTTAGATGTTTTCGAACAGGTGCTGGTCCACACCAAGTCTTTGAACTGTTTATCTGTCTGAAAGTAGAGGGACTGTTCAATGGAAAGAAAAAGTCTTAATGACTTTATAACCCTCATGCTAAGGCCTACCTGTGTCCTTTCTCTCTACCCTGAACAAACAGAATCTGTTGCCCACGGCAACGCCACAGGAAGCGCAGCAGTGGCTCCATAGAAACCGTTTTTCACCATTCTGCCGTCTCTTCACAAACTTCTCGGGTAATGGGACGTTCCGGGTGCATCACATACCATACAGCTCTCATATCTGTGCTTGTGTCACTCAGCAACCATAAAGCACCTAAATCCTGTCAAGTCAAGCTTAGACAGTTGGTACATACCTGTAGATTTAACTGAGTCTCTTTATCTTTTTATCCACTGAATTGCAGGCCATTGATTCTGTTTAGGTCGGGAAATGTAGTGTTGCTATATTTTAGTTCTTGGAGGACAGGAACCTTTTTATGGTTTTATTGCTGACATGTATACTTGTTCATATTTTTGTTGTAATTATCATCAGGGGCAGATCTGCTGAAGCTGACCAGGGAGGACGTCATTCAGATCTGTGGCCCGGCCGATGGCATACGACTATTCAATGCACTGAAAGGAAGGTGGGGACCAGTTTTCTCATAGCATATAAAAGTTATGTAATAGCTGGGATGGTAAATAATTTAGAAAAATCAGTGCATTATCACCACTGTATTATTAACTGGTGTTTCGGTATCATACTTCTCTGAAAAATCCAACGGCCTCTTGAAAACAATTAATTCCAAAGCTGCTGCTTTCAGAAACCTTATTTATAAACTGTTATAAACTCTTGTTATGAACTCTTAAGTTTTTAAACTTTTAAATGTATTTATGTATTACATACTCTTATTTTAAAAAAGTGATGTACAGTAACCCCCTACTTTTCGCGAGGGTTACGTTCCAAGAGCACCCGCATATTGTGAAAAAACACGTTGTTGTGATGTGGTAAAAAATGCCTAAAAAGGCCTATTTTTATAGTGTACACCCTAAATATAAACCCAAATATGCTCCCAAAACTCTTTCATTTCATTTTCAACTCATCTTAATACAGTACCCTTAAAGAAAATGTAAAAGTAAACTTGTATCCGTACTGTACAGTTTACACTGAACTCCTGCAGTGCTAGAATGTAAATACCGAAGTTACCCCTGTATAGACTGTACTGTAATTCATGCAGCGCCTTTTCTTTGGTATAAGCAGGTAAATACAGTAATAAATGAAATTAATTTACAGTAAAAAAAAAATACAGGACTTTAAGATGAACAAAACGGAAAACACGAGAACACTTGAGACGCTCCACAGGGGAAATTCTGAACTGCAGCTGCGTCAAAGGTCAGCAGCCAATCAGCAGCAAGGAGAAATAAATAGCGTGCTCAGATTGGCTACTTTCAAACCTCCCGCCTCTGAATACAGCGGTATTTCACCATCCAAAGACACACTTTCTTTGTATTTCTCTCCACAGTACCAAAACATTTATAATTATTTTTTATATGGAAATAGCTGAATTTATGTTGTTATTTATGTTACAATATTAGTCAATTATATTTTTCTCAATGATTAGGTACAAATGTATGAACATTTATGTATTGGCACGAAAAAAGCTGTGAGGTCCGGGCCTCGTCCGCCATGCCCCCTCGTCCTCGCGCTGGTCGTTTATGTTTGGACATGTACTCTGTCTGAAAATACTTCACAACTGAACATTAAACAATAAAATACTGCTATGTGTATAAATAAGGTCAAACGTATAAAATGGAGTGACTGATTTCAGTAATTCTTGATGAGTAGTCCCAGTCCTACATTACAGCACTGCAGAGGTTCTGCAGAGTGCTTCAGCATTCAGAGATATTTTGGTGGCATGAGAGGGACCTTGAAGTTGTAGCTCCCACAGCTTATTGAGTATCATTGTTACCATTTTTCCCACCATAGTATGTTAGAAACAAACGCTTGTCAGATATAGGTACAGGGCTTGTCAACCAGTTAAAATAGTGTCACCAAAATGTACACCCTGGATGCAGAGGTAGTTCACATGTAGTGATTCACAGAGTCTGTACATGCATGGTCATATGCAGTATAATCATCTGAGTACAAGTCTAACAATGTGTGCTAACACTGAGTTGGTTTAGTGCACCCTCACTGATGGAAATATTTGCGTGCTCAGGGTGGTTCGCCCGCGACTCACTGTTTACGTGTGCCAGGAGTCCCAGCAGCCCAGAGAACAACAACAAAAACATGAGAACGGAGATGGCACCGGCAACACCTTTTTTGGTAAGTGTTTGGGGAAATGTTGAGTTATTTTGCATTGCCACCATTTTTTTGCAATCTCAAAACGGTATATGAGAAGGACTGACCAGTGGCTGTTTCCTGCTCATGTTTAACCTCTGCAGTGTACCATGCTATTTACCTGGAGGAGCTAACAGCCATAGAACTGACGGAGAAGATAGCTCAGCTTTTCAACATCTCCCCACGCCAGATCAGTCAGATTTTCAAACAGGGACCCACGGGCATCCATGTGCTTGTCAGTGATGAGGTAATGTTTTGCAGAATCTTTCCACTGTCTTCCAAATTCTCCTCAACCTTCCTTAACATACTGCCCTGCGTACTACAGAGGGTTACGATGTCACAGTAGTTGTACAGTGATTCTGCTTTTTATTTGTTGACTTTAGGATTCCATTGTGTTGTACTGAACACATAATATGAAGAAGCATAACCTGGCTTTTCTCCAAAATGACTTTTATATTCTTTCCCACAGATGATTCAGAACTTTCAGGATGAGGTGTGTTTTGTCCTAGACACGATGAAAGGTAGTAAGAGCACATAATTACATTTGTGTCTCTTTTAAAGGAATATTTAAGGATTTTTTTCCTCCTTATCTTTGTCCTTGAAACATTGCATAGCCTCACCTATTTCAGACATAAAAGTACATAGTATGAGAGCAGTAAGCAGTTGACTTGATACACTAATTATAGGATCCAGTGCTGCAGGACCTGTTTTTTTTGTTTCTATTTTAGTACTTTTTTTCTATGTGTCTTTTTAATACAAAAATATATACATGCATACTATACTAATAAAAAAGGGTTCTGCAAAAAGGTTCTGCAAAAGGATTTGTGGCACATATAAATTTGTATTTAAAAAATCTTGATACTGTGTGACTTAGGTATTTTAAGGCACTGCTCTTTGGCAGAGTATTCTTTCAGCATTCAGAATTCATTTAGACACTTCTGAATAGGACTGGGCACCTCAGGGTACCTCATGATAGGATACGCGATACATGCCTCACGATACCGATATCACGATATGGCGATACTCCGATAATT
>JBBPCY010000136.1:585742-600642 GCA_037974405.1 Brachyalestes nurse
TCCTCAAACACATTCACTAAACCTGACAATTAACTGGTGTGGTGACTCAGGTGTCTCTGAGCAGGGAAATCACCAAAACATGCTGGACCACGGCCCTCCAGGACCGGAGTTGGTAATCCCGGATGTATAGCAATGGCTCGTAGACTTGAGTTGATGTGTGTATTCACACACCATTCACACACATATCTGATGCTATCTGCCTTTAGATTCGCGACAGTAGCCTGCTAACAGGGCTGTTAGCTGCAGAGCTAATGTTACATCCACATTCTAAGAGTAAACTAGGCGAGGGCAACTCGTATTAATGTTAGAAAATCTCACAAAACAAATTTCCCACTTGTGGGACTAATAAAGGCGTATCTTATCTTGTCTTAAAGTAAACTTTTCATGTCATGGGACCTTTAAATGTATTTTTAACAGTGACTGTGCAAAAATCAAAGGCCTTCGCTGCTCTTGTTGTTTCTTCTTCGCCTGGTGTTTTCCACCCACTTTACTGTCATTCTCTTGAGGAGCGCCCCCTGACGGACTTCTGCGGTAGAGGTTAAATAACGATATAGGGAAAGAGTGTATCGGTACTCGTTCGTGAGTTGACGTATGTATTATCCTGTCAGTGAACACAAGCTCACCAATACCACTATCAGAAAAACAGCTGTGCTCTTCCCTACCCTTAATGCCCTAAAGGTGGTTTATCCATGAAACAAGCATCATTTTGTTAAACACATTAATAAGTAACTTCAATGGTTGAAGTGTCCAGATATTTTGGTACCTCTGTATTTGTTCAACAGACTGCTGATAATAACATGCTTGTCAATTAACAGTCTACTTTTAGTCCAAGCATGCTTATTCGTTCATTGATACTGGTAACACATGGTATTGAAAGGTACTGGCATTACTCATTTTTGGTATCCTCTGGTATTAAAGTAATTAGGTATGAATTTCAATTCCCAGTATTTGTTTGAACTGTTTCTGTTTTCATCAACTTGCTCAGTAACTGTCCTGTCTGTTCCTGTATTTACAGCTGAGACAAACGATGGGTATCACATCATTCTAAAGTGAGAAACCAAGCTGGGGTAGAGAGTTGGCCCCTGTTTTTCATCAGAAACCCCCCCCCCCCGTCAGTACGCCCACCCACAGCTCCCTGCCCTCCACTCTTCCTGGACTGCGCTTACAATTGTTTTGCTTGGAACGAGCATGGAGGCCACCGTGGGAAAGGGGGGGGGCGCCTCTGGCCCCTTCTGAAACCTTCCTGTCTTACTCTCCACAGAATATCTGTACTGCCAGTACTGTCTCCACCCCCTTTCCTCAACAGCCAGTTTTCATGTTTTGCTTATAAATTTATCTTTCCTTTTTAAAGTGTCTTTTCTTTGATGTCCATGCATTAGCTGAAACCACTGGTTTGCCGGAAAACAACTGAATAGGTTGTTGTGGAGTTAGTTAGTTAATACTGATTGACCTAGTCTCCATATGTCTTAGCACACCCTTCTTCCCAAGACCCTTCAGCAGTACTGCAAGTTGAGTATTAACCAGATCTTCACATGCTGTGAAAGCCTCCATAGACAAAAGGAAGTGCGAAGGAAGATAAGAATCTTCATGTAGCTAAAGCATGTGTAGCCTCAGGGTTTGTCATGGAAAGACCTTTATAGGCTGATAAAATGAAAATGTTCAGCAGACTGATTTATGCCGCTTTCAGTGATTGACATAAATAACTAGTATGGCAAGGGGTTGTGCAAACGTCTTTTTTTTTATTCATTTTAAAAAAATAGTGTTGGAGGTTCTTTGTGCTGTTGTCTCATACAATATGAATTGGTTCTATGTAATAATACGTTACGAGTCCTTCATAGAGCATGCTAAACTTGATATGTTGTCATTTTATTAATCTGATTGAATTATTTTAATATCTTCCCTTGCTTTGCCTTGCCAAATTGAAAGCAAGACATGCAGTTCTGCTGCATGTAACTGAGTTACTGTTATGAACCTCATTTATTAACTGTTTTTAAAGGTCAAACCAGTCTTTGTTTTGCTGAATAAGTGGCTACGTCTCCAGTGGATCCAGTGAATTCATAGCAAGTGCACACTACGTTTTATTATTAAATGTTTTATCATAGTGTTCAGACAGTGGGCTCAAATGGCACCACCAGGCATTCATCAGCTTTTTGTTTGTGCTTTTTTTTGCTGTCATATTCATTGTCAGAAACTCTTGTTAGAAAAGTTTATACCATTGCAAACTTCACCTTTATCTTTTTAGGGGGAGATTTTTTTTTTTTAGACAACAAGAGAAAATCATTTTATATAAGTCTATAATCCAACAGATTTGAGTTGGTTATTCATATTGATGGCTATGACCACTGCAGTGCAGATCCATTTGGGCTGAGAAGGGTGTTCTTTTACTGCTTGTCAAGGTAAAGATGGTGAGATTGTTTACTTAGCTACATGTAAACAGGGACAAATGGGAAAAGTCACTGAGGCATTATCCGTCTTTCCCCCCTTTCCCATACCATTTCAACAATTAAAAGACTTACCCAAGAAACACTTCTGCTCATGTTTTTCAATCCAACTTCAATTTAGCATATCCCATTGAAAACTAATGCCAGATAGTTGGTCAGTCATGAGTGAGGTTAGTTATTGTGTAATCTGCTGGTTAATTACAATTTACATAAAAGTGAATGTAACAGTAACAAACGTGCATTACTTTTCAAAGATTTGAAAATGTTTTCAGTGAAAAAGGTATACAAGTGTGTACATGTCACTCTACTAATATTGCCATCCCTTGTAAACAGTAGTGTAAACTCAATCATTCTGAAAAATAGGGGCAAAATCTATGACCACTGCAGTGTGGAATAAACAACCATTAACAACATTTGACTCATTTTCACAAGGGATGCCAATAATTGTGAATGGCGCTGTACAGTACATACACTGTTAAGCCATTTAAATGGGATAAATTAGCAAGTGAAAATTCAGTTGCTGAAGGTGATGTGTTGAAAGCTAAAAAGGGGCAAGTGTAAGGACTTTCACAAGGGCCAATTTGTGAGGCTAGATCACTGGGTGGGGCTTCCCCAAAACAACAGATCTTGTGTGGTGTTTCTGGAATTCAGAGGTTAGTACCTTCCAAAAACGGTCCAAAGAAGAAGTGCTAAACTGGTGATCGGGTCGTGGACGTCCAGGAGTTATTGGGGGTGTGCAGGAAGCAAAGGTTAGCCTGTCTGGTCTGATCCCTCAGGAAAGATACTGTTACACAAATGGCTGAAATGTTAATGTTGGCAAAGATAGAAAGGTGCCAGCCAGACCACATAGGACCTCGCAGAGACAGAATCCAGTCAGAGTACCCATGCTGAGTCCTGTCCAGCCCCAAAAGTGACTATAGTGAACATGGACCATGGAACAATGGAAGAAGGTGGCCTGGTCTAATGAATCATACTTTTCAGGTGTGTTCATTGCTTATTTGGGGAAGAGATTGAACCATGGGAATGCACTATGGGAACAAGACGTGCTGGTGGGCCAGCATTATTCTCTGGGAAATGTTCTGCTGGGAGGACTTGGGGCCTGCGTTCATGTACTACCTACCTACCGGAACATTGTTGCAGACCAAGTAAACCTCTCAGTGGTGCAGGTATTCCCTAATGCCAGTTGACTTTCAGCAGGATAAAGCAGCATGCTTTATAAACGGCATTACTGAAACTGCTGTATAACTTATTGCAACACACTGCCGGAAGAACTGAAGCTCTTTTGTGGGTTCGATAGACGTTGGTTAATTAACATGTAATTAAACTAAATAAAAACTTATTGAACATAGCATTAACCTAAACCATTATACGATTTGACCGGCAGCATTTTTATAGAAATGTACGAAAATTATGCACCAATACTTTCTACAAATTGGGCTAGATTTGACAGTGGAGTGGTGCAGGACGGAATGGTGGGGAGACGGATGACCCATCTCTCTGTTTCCATGGAGACCCAGAAGAGTACAGGAACAGGAAACAAGAGCACCAGTCTACTAAAGAGGACTGTTCGATTACAAAAAAAACCACACACACGCACACATTTCTGGTTTCACGTTTCAGGTTTTTATCCAGAGGTCCGTTTCAGAATGGAGCAGGGCCGTGGTATGATGAGAGAAGCCGTGCTGGCGTTAACAAAGGGCAACCATGAACTACATTTCCCATGTGTCCTCAGGGCGCGTTTCGTGACGTCACACCGAAGTATATATGGTGATGTGTGTGTTCCTTCCTCTATTGTTACACTGTAGCGGACCCATCCGGTCTGAGTGCGCCTGGCCACAAAATTTAACATCTTACAGACCAACATCTAACAGACCAACACTAACGTCTTACAGATCAACACTAACGTCTTACAGAGCAACACTAACGTCTTACAGAGCAACACTAACATCTCACAGACCAAATCTAACACTCCCGTCTCGGTTCTGGACGCCTGTTCCTGCAGCACCTTTAAAGAGAACTGGACCTCGCTGCGTTCCGCCTGCTGTTTTATGGATCTGAACCCCGGCTGCCGGAGTGTTCCTCAGCCGCTCGCTGCAGGTTCTGGTTTAAACGGCTCGAATCTTTTTCTGACAAACGAGGTCGCCGACTGCCTTTCTGTCCGTTTGTTTAATTTCTGCATCCATTGCCTGAACATTTCGTCGTACACCAGATAAGTGTCTGAAATCTGCCTTAACCCGCACGCAGGCCTGCGTTCTAACCGGTTCATTACAGCCTAAGATGCCTGAATACTGTGGAGCACAGCAGTAAGAAGCCCCTCGACCCTGAGCCTGAGTTCTATGGGTTAAAGCCCCTCTGTCTCAGCTGATCTACGTTCTGACTAATATTCCACAAAACAAGCAGGACCTCAAACACCCCAGCGAGGATCGAAGACGGCCTCTCCGGCTGAAGGGTCTCTGTTCCCCCCAAGGTAAGACTCTGGAGAGGATTTGTGTGTCACCCTAGCCTGGCTGCCCTGTAGCCTAGCCTGAGAAGTGATGGTCGTATGTATATGGATGCCTGTCCACCTACAGTAGTTTGTAGATTAAAGCAAAATGTTCTTAAATGGGTGTACATTTTTGTTGACAACTGTCCCTCTCAGCCATTGTGCATTGAGGCTTGTCATGCTCCACCATATTGGACCTCTTTTAGTCCTCTGTCGGTTTGCTCAGGCAGTAATCTTAAAGAGCTTCTGTCGGACACTGTAGCTCAATTTTGAGAAAATTGCAACGTCACCAATACAGGACTTGCACTAAAACCGTGACGTGTTATATTAGTTCAGTGTAGACCACCTCAGTCCCTGGAGCAGTCAGACTCAACACCCTGATCAGTGTTGCCAGTTTTTTAAATGTCATGATTACCCCTCAAACGGGCCACCCCAGAACAGGCCATGGTGTGCATATCACTGCGCCTCAGTCTCCACATAATGCCCAGAACATTTACCACTAATGCAGCTTCCAGGATCAACAGCTAGTCATGTACCAGTATTACTGCATGGCCTGAATTTCTGGAAATTGGCAAAGCAAAGGCTAGGATATAATTAAATTCTTTGAAGTAGCTCCTGCTCCTGTGTCAGACTTCATGGTCTCATTTGCCTTGAAAATCAAGCCAGTTCTATTCACACAATCATATGTACAGAGCTTCCACACTGATAGCGGAATACACACACACACACGAGTGTGTGGTGACATTATTTTCACGTGACTATGTCCACTGAGTATCCTGAAGAGGCTCTTTCCTGTGTCAGAGCTTATCCGTGCTGCAGAGTGTCCACTTGTCCCTAGACCAGCCACTGTGTTGCGCTTCGTATTAGCTGTTGCAATATGTCAGCACATATTGTGGAGCTTCAGTGGAACAGGGTCTGGGGGTGTATGAAAGCTTTGAGCCTCTCAGGTGTGAAAGTCATGACATGACAAATCAAGATAAATGGATGAGTCATTTAGTAGCAAGAGGACAATCACTTTGTCATATCCTGGTCATTTATTCTTGTTCTGGTTTTCATAGCTTCAAAGCTTTGTCTGTCTGAATGTATGTATTCATATAATTATTGTTCTACTTTAACTGCCTTACTGATTTAAACAATTATCTGTGATCGCAGGCCTTAACAGCCGCTACCCTGACTTGCACAGTTTAGTACTGTAACATATATAATTAAGTTACTTGGGTAGGTGTGCTTACATTTACATCACTGTAATCTGTCATCATAAAGCATCTCAAAGGTGATGGTTAGTATAGATGACTGTGCAGAATTGTACAATGCGCTTGTTTAGTAGCTCTTGTCTAAGCATAAAAGGTTTGTATGTGTGTATATTCTGCTCAGATTCATATGTATGTATGTGTATGTATGTTATAGACACATGCAGATTCTTATGTAATGAATATGTAATAAAGGCATTCATTTGGCTCTTTAATGACTTCTGTAATTGTAATATAATTTTCTATCATCACTTGAAGAATGATTGCAATACATTAAAACTGTGAAATGGAATTGACAAGATACAGAACAGGAGGTGCCTGGCGTTGTATTATGGGCATCTCTTGTTTCTATGGTTGCAGTTCATTTAAAGGCAGTGCACTCTGTCTCTTTGAGACATTGTTCTGTGCCAGTGCGCTGAATCAGACAGCCCTCCCTCCATTCCTCCTTTCGTTCTGATTACTTTTAATGTGGAGCATTACTGCTGCATGTGCCAGTGCTGTTTGATGTTTATCTTTGACGTGCCCAGCTAGCTGCTGGTATCTATCAGCTCTTACTGTTTGTCCTTGCTTCTGAAAGCGAGGATTGACACGAGCATGGACACTGGTTTGCTCAAGTATATGTATTACATTGATAGCACATTGTAATGGACCACACATCCATGTTAACGTACTTGTTAATGAAATAAATATTAATTCGTAATATTCCTTAGAATATTGCCCAGTTATTCCTAAAATGCTCTGTTTCCTCCTTTAATTGAATAGATTCTATTCCTCTTCCTAGATTGTTGTCCTTCGTGAAAGGCAGTGACTGGTGAAGAACCAGTGTTTAATCAAGAAGAAAATCAGCCGTGGAGCAGCTGAAAGCTACTGTGGGTCTCCCACAGTTCTCTCAGACGGAGGAGGCGTCTGATCAAATGCTCTGGCCTGGCCTTGCTTGACCCGATTTTCCTGCTTAGACTAGCCTCGCAGCCCGCCTGCACGGGCTCGCTTAAATGGTTCTTCAGGTTTTAGAGGAGGGACGTGGGGGGGAAAAAAGAAATGGTAGAAGAGAGGACAGTTGTCCCAAGGCCATTTCTCTAAACTGTGCCTTTTCTGTTGCCATGGCAATGTTTTCAGAATTGATGATGAGAGAGAGAGAAGAGAGAGAGAGGACGACAGAGAAAAATGAGATTTCCTTTAGAAATTCAAATATATTTTTTGCCTATATTTTGGAAACACATATTGATATTTCTAAATAACCGTTTCTTTTGTCCATTTCATATTCAGGGCAGTTACAAATGAGATACAAATTCTGATTTAATTTTCTTCATCAGCTTTTTAGATTTCTTACTGACAGAAAAGCTGTATTTTTAGAGTGGGTTGTTGGTTCATCAGTTGTTTCCTGTCTCCTCCTAAGCTGCAACACCAGTTTCTTGTATTTATCCTGCAGTTGTCTAAAGAAACTTCAAATTGTGAAAACCCATATCTGATACACTTTCTGTCAGGACTTCACAGTGTATTTCCTGATGGTAGTTATTGCCATACTGGCTTTGCAATATTTCATCACAAAAGGCTGAACTATAATGTATTCCATGTATGGGTAGAGTTATTACATCCATTTTTTTTCTCAAAATGGCACTTTGCACTCACTGGACAGCAATATGTTTCAAAAGGGGCAGAATGCAGCTTTTTAGCTTGCAGTGTTTTCGACATCTAAAGGACCTGAACGCTTGCACATGAATTATCAGGATGGCTGGGGACTGTGTGTGAAGAGTTTTTTTCCACTTTAGATGTGTCCAGAAACCTACTTCTGCATGCTGAATGCATTATTTTTACACACTATTTAATGTAGTTTGGGATGCAGCCTGTGTGTCTGTGCTCATACTGAGTGCAAATGTGTCGTGCTCAATTTGACTTTAAGTAACTTTTTCACTCCCTGAACTGTTCTATATTAATTCAGAATGCCAAACTGGTACTGCTATTATTTTATTTGCTGTAATGTAATCAATATTATCTACTACACAACACTGATGTTTTTCATTAATTGTAAGTTTGATGTTATTTTTTTACACTGTTGCACATTATAGTTTTTGAGAAGTACTTCTCACTCTTTGTCTGCTTGTTCTTGACTTTGACTGTGTCTCGAAGACCTCTGTCTGTCAGTCAGCTGAACTAAGCATGTACATCATATCCTCAGAACGTCATATTTCCATGGAGACAGTGACAGCTCTCGGCCTGAAACGCAGATACGAGGAAGTGGACAGCGGCTCGCCGTGCTCTACGCCCAAAGACTCTGATGATGACATCTCCAGCAGTGATAGTGCTGATAGCTGTGACAGCCTTAATGCCCCCTCCAGCTCCCACACACGTAAGGGGCCAAAGTTCAGCTGGTATTAAATGAATCTGTAAGGAAAAACTCACAATACAAGTTGGCATAAGAAACTTACACTTATGGTGACATTAGTTTAGTGGAGCAAGACTATGAGGGTTTACAGTCTTTATCGTGAGAAACATACATGCCCTCTCTCACACAGAAGCACATGACATATGAGAATAGAGAGAAGAGACTGTACATTGTTTGTCTTCACAGTGTGGCAATTGACCATTCTATGCATCGCCCACAAGCAGTGTCATTCAACCTAATAAATTTAGGTTCAGGTTTAGGTTGAGGCTTTCCAGTTTGTGGTAATAGTTGGAGACTATAACATTTGGTTGGAATGGTTGGAGACTATAACATTTTGCCACAAATCCCAATGGCAACAAATAAATGGGGGAAAAAACTACACCCAATCTAACGTACAAAATAAAAGTCCCGTTAATAACCAACCTCAAATGTCAAAAACTAGTGTAGTGTACTACAGTTTCATTAGGATGGACAGAATTTTTGGCAATAATTTGTTACTTTTCCAGTGTTGCTTGTGATTTTGTCACATTTATACAAATATGATGTATCATCGATGTATCCACAGTTTCATCCATGTATACAGTACACATAAACAATATTGCGCCTAATGCCTTATTATGCCAGAAGACATTCTGACAAGAGATACAGCCATCCCATTAGATGAAGATAACTCTCACTGTTTCCTGAGAGAGAAGGACACCACCATTAACCGCTTCTCTTCTATTTTCTTTCTCAGCCACTTCCATTCTTAGACGACACAAAACCTCTTTGGGCTGTAAACGGGTTCGCTTTGACGCCGTGACGGTCTACTACTTCTCCAGAAGGCAAGGCTTCACTAGCGTGCCAAGCCAGGGTGGCAGCTCACTGGGCATGGCACGGCATCACTGTGCCATACGCCACTATACCCTAGGGGAGTTCGCCCGAGAGCAGGAGAGCAGCCACCGGCACATCCTACGCCAACACTTGCGCCAAGAGAAGCTGAATGCGCGCAAACTCAAGGTGAAGAAGAATTCTTATAAAATGAGTTGTGGCTGAGCCACTTCCAGAGCTGCACACGTCAGTTGCTTATAATGTACTGTTCGAAAGCCTGAAGTACCTGGAAAAATATTTTTAGGGGCAAAAAATATTTATTTTGTCAGGAAAAACAGTAATATTAAATAAATACAAATAACAATGAAGAACACTCACATTTGAATTTTGTTAGCAAGTCCTGCGAGAGTAAAAACTAGTGGTGGTAGGAGCCTAGTGGGTAAAACACTTGACTGAGAATCTTATGACCACAATATTGCAGGTTCAAAGCCACCCACATTCTACCCTTTGTGTCCTTGAGCAACGCTCTTAACCCTCAGTGTCTCCAGGGGGACTGTCACTGTAACTAATGACTGTAGGTCGCTCTGGATAAGGCCGCTTGCCAAATGCCACTTTAACATATTTTTTACTGTCAAAGCCAAAAGTGAGAACAAATCAAGGAAACAGCACACTAATAACATCTCTGGACTAGAATGACAGCGTGCATTTTTCTAGAAACAATGCAAACTCAGTTATTAGTTATTAACAGCTGCACTCCCTACCTCTCTTCTGAAGGAATGAGCTCCTGTCTGATGTTCAAAAAAGCCAGACTTCAAATGCATCTTGAAATCTTCAAGCTTCAAGTGTTATGAACACGCTCATTATATCCATTAATTTGTCTTTGAGTCAGAGTTTGAGTTATTTATGTAAGTCAACCACTTGATACCTGTTTCACAGAGTTCGTGTGGTGTGTCATAAAAACGCCTTTACTCCTGCGCATTTGTCAGCAAAACAAGTCCACCTATGGACTAATACTGGCAGAATATGACCTGAGGGCATAAAAGAGGAATCTGAAACTGTAGTTTTGTTTTTGTTGTTTGTAAAAGCTCAGAATATATAAACTACTTTCATGGTACTATTACAGTAATCCCCCAGTTTTACAGGAGTCGCGGATTCAGTCACACGCAGATTTTTTTTTTTGAGAACCAAACTCCCCACAAAAACGTGGAAACTGCAAATATCCTCTGGCAATTAATATATTTTTTCTGGATGTTTCCACACAAGGGGACCCATTCACCTCGCTGTGGTGTCCCAATACTTTTGTCCCGCGACTTTCCGAGTTGCATATCTCGGCAGGGAAAGCACTCAGACACTTCAAACTACACAATTCAGTAGATCTCCAGGAGACCTTTCCAACGAGCCCCCATTTGTATTTTTAGCCCGAGTAGATCAGGTTTTATTCTCCGAAAACCGTGTGCCCCAATACTTTTGTCACACAACCTTCTGAGTTGCATATCTCCATGGGGAATTTAAATTAAAAGACGGGTTTACCTTGAAAAGAGGCAAATACGGGTTTACCTTTACTATTTATAAAAATAGGCATTTTTAGGCTTTTTTTATTTTATTTTAACCAACACTATACATGGGTGCTCTTGGCACGTAAAAGCGAGATTTTACTGTACTTTGAACTAATAATAAGATGATAATGAAAAAATGCTGTTACTGTTTTTGCTTAGCAATGTTAGTTTGCATTTATGTGTTAAGATAAATGCTTAACGGTTGGACACATATGACCCGGCTGTTGGTTAACTGGTTGTCCTTCCTTGGACCACTGTTGGTAAATATTAACCACCGCACACCGGGAGTGCCCCATAATACCTGCCTTTTTGAAGATGCTCTGACCAGGTCCCACATTTTACCTTGTTCCAAAACATCAGCTTTAAGGTCCGCAACCGAGCAACCGAGCATATTCCTCTCCTTGATATGAGGTTTTAATGTTATGCCTGAACTTTGTGTCAGGAACCAACTAGTGTATATCACTAAATTACTTTATCATATTGTATTATGTTACTATTTCACAAAAGAAAAAAGGCTCTTTGGGGCTGTGGTACAATAACTATCACAATTCACTGCTTTTTTGAGTACAAATGTGTTGTGTAACTTTTTCAGTTCCTGAACTCTAGTTTTACTTAAAGAAGAAAATGAGCTCTTGTGAAATTCTTTGGTGATTAAAGATCAGTAAGAATGTACTAAAAAGTAAAGGCTAAAGGTGATCTCAGCCAGAGGAACACATGGGCAAATGTCACCGCTTTACCTCTGACCACTACTGCGGTGCCCTTTACCAACTCCAAGGGTGCTGCAACATGGCTACAGCAGCCAGTGTGCCAAATGAATGCACCTTGAGGAGCCGAAAAAATTAAGAGTTTAAAAAGATTGTAATTTACACAAATTTCTTCTCAACCCTCATGTAGCCCATTAGCCCAGGTCTGAAGTGTTCAGAGTTGAGTTTACTTAACAATTGAAGCAAGAGTGTGATTTAGGCATGCTTATAGGTGGATATAATTTTTGCTACCCATAAGCTAAAGACCAACATTCAAATATCAGACACAGTTGATTGACAATTATGTAAATTTGAGTTTCTGCCAAGCTGTTGCTTTAATCAGAGTTAAATTTGACTCCCCCCAGCTGACCCGGAATGGTACAGTGGAGTGTGCCCAGGCTGACCTGCTGACCCTGGATGATGTGTCTGACGATGATCTGGATGTAGAAGGTGTTGAAGTGGATGACTGCTTCTTCCTACAGCCTCTGCCCACCAAGCGGCGGCGGGCGCTGCTGCGAGCCTCTGGTATTGCCCGAATTGATGCCCGTGAGAAGACAGAGCTACGGGCCATTCGGCTGTCACGTGAGGAGTGCGGCTGTGACTGCCGCTTCTACTGTGATCCACATCAGTGTGGCTGCAGCCAGGCGGGCATTAAGTGCCAGGTCAGAGTGGTGGGTGTGGTGTGTGGGTGTGTGGTGTGTGTGTGAGAGATTGTCTGTTTTTGTAAAAGAGTGTGGCAGATTGACTGCCTCAGGGAGAAACACACTCTAGCAGAAGAGAATTTGTAATGTGATAACTCTGTATGAATGAAAAAGCAAGACACAAGTCGTTTAACCCCTACAGCACCCCTTCAGCAAGTCGTTTAACCCCTTCAGCAAGTCGTTTAACCCCTTCAGGAATATGAACCTGAGCTGTTTTTTTTTCTTTTTTTAGCCTCATACAGTGCCATGCAGCAGTATTCAGCTCTCCGATTTGTCTGGAATACAAATGACACAGATTCTAGCATCATTTGAATTGCAAACCAATATACTCAACATAAATATAAATAAAATGCTGCATGTATAAGCATTCAACCCCTTTAGACTAATACTTGGTAGAACCAAGTTCAGTTTTCATACAGTGTCACAGATGCTCGATTGGACTGGACTTGGACTTTCACTTTTTTGTTGTTCAGTCGCTCATTGTGTAACCACTTCTGTGATGTCATGTGCTTGGGATTATTGTAATGCTGAACGGTGATTTATTGCCCAATTATTAAATTTAACTGCATCCTGTATTTTGCTTTATTTCATCAGTCCTTCAAGTTTGCTACAGCCCCTCTACACTGGATTTATTGTTGAATGGGCAAAAAAAAAACCCCAACATACATACGGGGGGGGGGGGCTCGAGTTAAGAGGGTCTCGTTATATGATGTTTCAGGTTTACAAGAATCTGCAGTAATGTGCCATATGAGTGCGGGAGTACCCTTATCTAAGCGCAAGTGTTCCGTTTGTGTTACTTTGTTTAGCGACTTTTAGGCCTTTTTTTTGCTTAAATTTTTTGTCATTTCTTCTTAGGTGTGTTTTATAGATTTTGCAGCTGTGTTAGGACAGGTTATTAACTTTGGCTAGGGTGTGTTTCGACTTGCACCAAAATTTGGGTTACATTACTGTCGTATGAACGGATCTCTGTCATAACTTGAGAACCCCCTGTACACACACACACACACACACACACACACACACACACACACAATTCACAATTTGATGACTTTTAGGAAGATTACATATTTGCAAAGCACATTTACTTAACTTACATGTTAGCAATTATTTAATAGTAATAGTAGTTTGCATATATTATGAATGAATTATGAACTAAATGATATGCCTGGAGTATAGAGCCTTTGTATGCAAGTGTGAAAAAGTTTTAAAGTACCTATACTAGTGATGGGCCGATCCACGTTTTTCCAGTTCCAATCCGATTCCGATACACGACTGCCGATGCGGATACAGATTCCGATATAATACATCTTTTTTACTTTAATATTGGTATTATTTTTGTTGAAATTGTGCTGTTACATCAAAGAATAAATTAAGTACTAAGCACTTATTAGAAGAGCAACAAATATACACAACTACATTGAATTTAAAGGCATTCCAGAGGATTTATTTGTCACATTTCACAAAAAGGTAGCAGCAACAGCTGTAAAATTTTGTAAATATCAAAAACACATAAATCTTGGCTGAATCAAAAAAATAATTCAAGTATTATGTCAATTTTAGTAGCAACAACTGTGTAGAAAATAAAGTGCAAAACTAATAAATTTAAAATAACATGAATTCAGAGACAGGACATGAGCAGAGTGTAATCTAACCACTTCTGTATTTAAGGTGGACCGGCTGAGTTACGAGATGCCCAACTTTAGCCTTGGCGTGTTTTGAGAGATAGAGAGAGGGGGCGAGGTCAAGTTTAAAGTCCACCGCAAGCTGCAAACTGGAATATAGAGATCGGGGCTGTCCAACCGATATCTGATATCAGATTTACGGCTATATAGGACACGATACCGATATCATATCGGATTGGGACCATCTCTAACTCTGGGGCTAGACCTCGCTTTCTCTTGAGGAAATCGCAATATCGCATTGTGGCTCAAATATCAAAATAGTATTGTACGGTCACATCTATAAATGTGCATGAACATGAATAAATGTGAACGTACATTGAAGCTGGTCATAAAAGGCAAGAAAAAGGTACAGTTTACCAAACGTGTATATAAAAGCAAATTAAATTAAACCCTGAAGCTTTATAGAAAGATCCAAGTCCACAGTATATTCATCTTACAATAACTGTATAACTTGGCCCCCCTGAAAACATGTTTTTTGTACTTTCATGTATTTTTTATAGTTAATTTTATATTTAATAAGGGGGTATTGGCCAAGAGGTATTTTTGATGTTTCATGGATTTTTTTCTCAAAATCTGAATGAGCGAATAAAACAGTAGTGTATCTTGTATTTATCTATTTACTCTAAAGTTGTTCATACATATTAAATATCTCAGTTTAATATTCTTGAGTAAAATGGGTTCCAAACTTTTGAACGGTAGCACAAAGACCTGGTCATGAAAGATCAAGCCATTTGTTATTACTATCATTATTACTACTATAATAATCACTACTGTCACTTTAACTAACACACACACACACACACACACACACACACACACACACACACACACACACACACACAAACACACACA
>JBBPCY010000136.1:610776-625966 GCA_037974405.1 Brachyalestes nurse
TTTCCTCTCTCTCTCGCTCTCTCTCTCTCTCTCTTCCTCTCTCTCTCGCTCTCTCTCTCTCTCTTTTCCTCTCTCTCTCTCTCTCTCTTCCTCTCTCTCTCGCTCTCTCTCTCTCTTTTCCTCTCTCTCTCGCTCTCTCTCTCTCTCTCTCTTTTCCTCTCTCTCTCGCTCTCTCTCTCTCTCTTCCTCTCTCTCTCTCTCTCTCTCTCTCTTCAGCCCACCCCCTCTCTTCTGTCTGCAAAGAAATGCCTGAGTCTCACACACATAAGGCTCTCTTCATCCCCTCTCTCTTTCTTTCTTAATCACTGTCTCTTTCCCTCTCTTTCCTCCTTTTGCTCTCCCATCTCTCTCTCTGTCTGTCTCCTTCTCTCTCTCTCTCTCTCTCTCTCTCACACACACACAGTGCTGTCCATGTCAGGTTTCCCTGCATTGGTTTAAAAGAACCTTCATTACAGTATTGCAGCCCCTTGCTGGCTAGTTTCTCACAGCGTTCACAGACTGAGGTCTGGGATTTATTTAAAGATGTGAATAATGGGGACCGTGCTGATGGTCCTCACAGTGTCACTGTGTTTTCGCGTATTTTACTCCTGCTGATATTTCAGTGTGCTTGTTTTGTGACATGCTTGTTTTTCTGTTCATTTCTCAGGATTTCCTCCATTTTTGTCCACTTGGCAGTTTTTCGTTTATTGTTTCTTCCAGTGTCACTCGGGTCTGAGCTGCAGTGTCAGTGAGAATCTGGGGGCAGCTTGTTAACAATTTAGGTTCTGGGTTCCAGCAGGGATTCTGTGTGTGTGTGTGTGTGTGTGTGTGTGTAGGCCCGTGAGTGTGTGTGTGTGTGTGTGTGTGTGTGTGTGTGTGTGTGTGTGTGTGTTTGTGTTTAAGGCCATCTGTGCAAGATACCAACCCCACACACTGCTCCTCACACACTGCTCCCCACACACTGCTCCTCACACACTGCTCCCCACACACTGCTCCCCACACACTGCTCCTCACACACTGCTCCCCCACACACTGCTCCTCGGGCACCTCCGGTTGGTGGAAGCCCACTGCTTCACTTGGTAAATGGGTAAAATGGTGTGCTGTGGTTTGTTCACACAAGGCTATAAGGGGCCACTTTATTTCCTGATGATGCAAATTCATTACTTGCATCTTAAAACACGAGCCGTCAAACAACAGCGCAAATAAACATAGGAGGGGAAAGTTCTGAGATGCAGACATCCAGGAGCTTTGGTGGAAAAATTTGCGCCAGCTGGCAGGCCATGGCTATGTGGGTGTGGAAGGATGTTTGCTTTATGGTGAATGGATGTCAGGAATATTGCCCAGTGAGAGACAAGAGGTTAACCTGATTATATTTTGTTCCACTCTGACTGCATTTTGTGCCACAACATGGAAAGTTCAGAGATGGAGTAACTGAATAAAAAAAATCAGTTTTAGGTCAGTACATTGCTAAAGACAATGAAAATGAAATTTATTTTAATGTACTGTCAATTTATGTATTGTAATGTAGTATTTCTTTTTGAATAGATATCTGACCTCTAGTGTTCATAAACCTGATGATTCATAAAGAAAATACCCAGATATCAGACTGTAGTGTATCACATCCTGATGTACAAGTGATTGTTCAGTCATGTGCCATTGTTATCTTGTACACACACAATGACTAGCTCAAGGGTTGTTCATAAATTTGACCACCCTCCCTCTTAACCTCCTGCGGTGGTGACACCAGGCCCTTATTGCTTTTTCTCACAGGCGCAGCTGTTGTGGGGTCGGGTAGTGTTAGTTTAGGGCTGTGATACCTCGTTAGACTAGAGTTCCTGTTTTGAGTGATAGGGCTGGGTGGAGAGAATAGGTGCCTGACAGGGGGTCTTAGATTATGTCAGTATGAATTTGAGTTATATCAGGCCTTAGCTCCATATCGCTCCAGGGCAAATGATACGGAGCGATATGGAGTAAACTGTGTGCCATGAAATGAACTTTGTGCCAAAGTTATCCCAAATATATATCCATGGCATTAATCTATACTGAATTTATCTTATTTTTCTTCACCTTAACCTTTCACCTGAACAAAAATAGAATAGGCCTATTGCATTTTTACTTTACTTGACATTACTGATTGATGATTGATTGGTTTAATTTTGCTTTTTTGAATTTAACCAGTCTGGCCACGCTCTGCAAGCAGTGCCAAACAATCTAAGTGTTCTAGGAGAATACTAAACACATTGCGTTGCAGCATGACATACTGTAAGCGACTGCTATGAAACAAAAGAATGAAGTACCATAACGTTGTGCCCACACTCAGATTAAACTGAAAACTTTCATGTTTCAATCACACCAGGGGTATTCAGTGCCTTTAGTTAGAGAATGTAAGTGTATAATATTCTGTTCCTTTTTTTAGTAGGAGTAACTTTATATAACCTGTTTTGACCTTTAAAACTCTTTTAAGTTGAGAAACCTCACGAGAAGAGAGGAAGAGGGTTTCTATGGTGAAAAGTAGTAATAGAAGGCCTTTTTGTATAGACTGAATCACTGCTGAACAGTTGGGCTTCTGTGGCAATCAGAGTAAGTACAGTTAAGAGTGAGTAGAGGTAGTTTTTGCTGGAGTCTGAGTTAGGAGTAGTCATTTGTAAACATTGCCACTCAAAGACTTGTGACTTGACTTGGACTCGAGGACAAAGACTTGTGATTTGACTTGGACTCGAGGACAAAGACTTGTGATTTGACTTGGACTTGGTAAAAATGACTTGTGAACATCTCTGGACGACAGCACCAGGATCCCAGTTTACTTGAATTCCCTTTGCTCACGACCTGCCCACTGTACACGCTTCATCTAACAGAAGAACTGACTAAGCAAGTACATTTTCAGCCTAGTCCTAAAAACTGAAAGTGTCTTAATCGTTATTCAGAAGGAAAACCAACCAGTCACTTTTTTTTTTTTGCTAACTCCAGTATGTTTTGACCCTCTGTTCTGCTTTATGCAGAATCTTGGGTTGCACTGGTCATTCCACTCAAGGACAAGGCTATGTCTCAGGTTACGGGTGGGAGAACTTGCTCAGCATGGGATCAACAGGTGATGGAGGGTCTGGGAAAAGGGGGGTGTCTGCTCTTCAGCAGGGATCCCCAGCCTGTAATTAATTACCATTTGGGATGATCTCATGCTGTTATTTATAGTGCTCCCCAGGGTGAGACATGGGCTCGTAGAGTAGAAGGGAGATTGAGACAGGCTTTAGGAGTAAAGGCTGCACGGGTTTTGAGCTGTAGAACATATCTGCAAACATATGTTCAGTACAACTGCACTCATAAAAATAATGCTAATCGTTTCTTAGCCTGGTCATATAGTTCTGTGTCTTGTAAAGGACACACACATCAGGTATAAAAGTAGTTCTTGTATGGGTCTGGTGGGTCTTGCATGGCATCACTTCACTTCACATTTATTTTAAGAGCATATGCTTAATGTTTGTAAAGCTTCTAAAGCTTAATATTTTAGATAAATTCTCATCCAATGTGATGATTGTTTTTTCATTTCAGTGTGTGTATATATGAGTGTGTATTAAAGGCCTTACCTCCTGTGCTGGTGTAAGTCCATTAAATGGACATAAAAATCTATCCTTTATTCACATTCACAAACTGAAAAAGCCATCAATCCATCAACCATTAAATGAGGAATTCTAAGAATTCTCTGGAATTAGAATGTCTTGGAATAATCTTCTGTGAACATGTCAAATAAATCAGTAATTGCTGAGAAATACCGTATCTCAGGACACCTTCTGCAACTCCTCACAGCTCCTCAGAAATAAAGGTGCCAGAAAGGGCTCTTTGCAGTGATGCCACAGAAGAACCATTCCAATTCCTTAAAGAAAGTCTGACCTTGGCTTTTTTAAAAGCATAAAATAAATAATTAAATTTAATTATCTTTATTTTTATATTCACCTAAATTAACCTTAACCCCAGCTTTGTGTCACTTTCCTACTTAAATCCAAAACCTAACCCTGGTCGTAACTCTAACCCTAACTCCAACTCCTAACATTGTTCATTAAATAATGTACATAAGCATTTAAACATGTACTACCTGGGACCAAAAGCTTTACAGAAACAAATCATTCTTCTTAGAACCACACATTCAGAGCAAGAAACATTTAGGAACCTCATTATATATGTTTTAATGTTCTCTGGATGGAGTTGCAACCGTCATTGTAAAAGTGAAGTGGGGTTTTGAAACCCAGAATGGTTGGAATTCAGGGTCACTACTACACTCCTCACTGAGGCAGCTTTGATTTACTACCCCTTCTGCATGCGGAGATTTAGGGTGTCATGCAATGGGCTCTCCATCTCCATCTTTAGGCCGTACTTTTTATCGGCTGACCCTTTGCCTCTTCCGTGAGATGGCCCTCTCTCTGTGCTTCTCCTCTCGAAGAGGCATCCTGCAGTCTTCATTTATCTAGATCCTCCAAAGCTGAGCTGACAAATGAATTCCTGAAGACTTCAGAGGCGAGAGGCTCAAATCGCAGCAGATTTACACGACTCCCAGCTGGCCTGGGGCCAAAAGAACTGATAAAATAATTGGAGCTGTAACCTCATCCTGCTTCTCAAGGCTCAGCACATAGGGAGGGAGAGAAACAGACTTTGGACGCCATAAATTCTCAGGCTCCAATATGAGGGTGAATGAGGTGTTGCGGGTTTTCTCATAAGTGAGTCCTGGTACAGGCACCATCAGAATCATTAAAGTTTCTGTGCATAAAGTATGACTACGATTCAAGTCACGAACAGATGCTTTCTAGGCTTTTCAGGTTGGTTTCGACATTCCTTGGTGTTTTTCATGTTGTACTGTTACGATGGTACTTAAATGAAAGACTTGTCTTGCCTTTGGCATGGAAATATTACAAATATTTTTCAACTAATCCATAAATTAACATAAAACATCATTACATCAAATAATGAAATGTGCCATGGTTTACGTATGTGTGCTATGTGTTAAAGGGGTACGAGGGAAGACAGGAGTTAATGTACTGTGTAAAGCACCACAGAGGGGTAACGTGCAAGTTGGAATGGCAGTTCAAAGCATAATTTGAAAAATGAAATGAAACTCATCATCTAAGCATGTCTCTTATGCACCTCAGTACACAGAGTATGAGAAAAGCTCCGCACCAGTCAAAACAAAGCAGCCACATACCAAAAAGGCCACTTCTTTTGTCTCATGTCTGACAGTGGTGATTGTCTAATAATGGGCATCGTGACTGGATAGAGTGTGTTATGGCTAAGGGGCCGGATACTCTCTCATCCCTTTCCCACCAACTGATCAACAGCTGGAATGGCAGACAGCCAGTGGAGTACACACTTAATCTCACCATCCACCACTTACCAGGGCTTTAACTCGAAACAGCACTGTTGTCATACAAGCAGACATCACATGTGGAATCAGATACCTGTGACTGAAGTGTTACAGAAGGCACTACATTGTTCTCTCAGCTGATGGAAAAGAGATATCAACAGACTTGAAGTAAATAGAAAATGCTGAAAAGATTTAATACGCTCAATTAATTTGTGTCACACACATTTGTCATATACCAACTTGTTTTTAAAACAATGTCAAGACAGGTCCAGTATGCATGCAAATCATTTACCTACTAAAGGCTGGCCCTGAGTTGGGCTATAAAAGCATTCATACTATATGCATCAACTGAGATAATGCTAATTTCTGTGTTAACACTGACATAACATTAACTTTTTTAGGCCATTCTGTTATAAACACAGACATCAAAACTTTGCAACAGACATGAACCCCTATTTTATTCTGTGTGTAGCAGTTTTGATTCTTTCAGTAAGAAGCAGCCATTTCAGTTGACTGTACCAACAACAATAACCTGGTTAGACCAATTTTCACATTTGTAGCATCTAGGACTTCCAGTCACTGATGGCCAAACCATTGGGAGTACTAGCTTGGCTGTGTCTAAATACTCGAAAAAAATGTATTCCTTTAAAGACTGTTATCCATTTACGAATTTTTTAATATGAACAGTTTAAATAAATAAAGCATGTTTATTCTATTAAATAAAACAATGAAAAAATAATTACGTAGAACTTCCCACTGGGATTAGTTATGAGTAGCAATAGTAGTGGTAGTTGTAGTGTAACCATATGCATGTGTGTATGTGATAAACATGTAGTTTCATACATATTATATATCGTGTCTAAGACGTTTTAACTCTGATCACACACCCATGCATGCACACGTCACCCGCCCTACTTCTGCTCTTAAAGAGAACTCGTGGAGGCTCATTAAGCCTGACTGCCCCTGAGGGCCTGTGTGACTGCCCCTTCATTAGAACATGCTGAGTGTGTTATCACCTCCACTCCACACAAACACACGTGCATCCTCACCCCTTTGTGATGAAAGAATAAAAGGTAATAAGCTGCCCTCTAATCTGTGTTCACATACTCTCAGGTGAATCAAAGCCTGTCTTTGTAAAACTCTCTGAATGATCTCACTGTCTGTAAGCTTCTGATGACTAGCTGTCAGAACAGACACATGTCCGAAGAGTGCTCTTCTTTGTTCAGCAGAAATAAGTCAACCAGGCACCTGGCTTTTACTTGTGCACGAGCGACAGTTCTATGGTGAGTATGGTAAATATAAAAACCCTTAAAAAGACAAAGAAATGTTATTTGTTAAACACAGACGTTGTGAACACCTCCTACATATTTTGTTTGTATTTCACTTTCCCCAGAGGTCCACGTTTGACATTTCTGTGGGTTTAAATACCAAAATCAATCATTAAGATTTTCCAACTTCTCCATATCTTAGGACAAGGTGCTATGATGTTTTTATGACCAAGCCATTGAAGTAGACATCTCAGAATGACCTCTGCTTTGATGACTGGCCTGTATTACAATTGCTAATGTGTGTATCTAAGTCAGGAACCAAACCTGTGTTCTTCTAACCATATTTTCTTTTATCATAATATCAATGACGTAACTGAAAACAAGACATTCTTGTTACATTTACTGTAATTTATTGACAAAAATGCCCTTACAGCAATTTACTCACCTCCCTCTCCAGGATCCCCCTTTTAATAAGGTTAATTCTCCCCTGATATTTTAATGAACATTCAAAAATAGAACACTACTATTTTCTATATTGCTGGTTCACAGAGTTCCTCAGTGGTGATAGGTAGTAGTGTGACACAGTGAGTAAGCTATTTATGTAATATTTAGCCTTCACATACACTATTGTGACCAGCTGTCACTGATAAGGAGTGTCATGTGTTACTATATTAATGTTTCTATTTTTGGTTTATTTTAGCATTCAACATTATTGAAAAACTAGGACTACTGTTACATTCCTATTATTTTGTATACTTGTGAAAAGTCCCTTTTTAATGAACCAGATGCATTGCTAGTGTTAGCGTAAGAAAATGTGTTGCCAATTCCAAAATTATAACTAATCTCAATAAACTAAGCATACATAATCTTGTTAACTTTTAAGAATGAGTAACTAATTTTGTGTAGCACCCTTAAAAATGCTGTGTATGATGCATGCTCTGTACAAAGGAAAAAAAAATTCAGTTAGTAGTGGGCATCCTGAGGGCATGGGGTTTGAATGCTGTAGAGTGAACCATGCTGTGCTAATAAAAGGGACTTGGATGCACCCATGCTGGGCTTCGTTGCCGGGAATGTTAGTTATGGTTAAAAGACGCAGCCAGGAGAAAATTCCCAGTGATGGAATGTGGTCAGTTATTAACTGTGCCAGGAAAGTGAAACTAATCAGGAATTGGTGTGTAAAATTTCCCACTTGTGGGACTAATAAAGGTGTATCTTATCTCTTATCTTAAATGTGTTTGGTTGGATGATCTTAAAAGATGCAACTTTGGTAGGTGCAGATCTGAAAGTGAAACCTGAAAGTGAAATCTGAAAGTGAAACAGTCTTACAGTAGTCTTGAGTAGTCCTTTAAAGATGGAAGTTTTTAACCTAGCATATGCCTAGTGTGTGTGCATGACTCCATACAGAACTAACTCTCTTCCCTTCACTGCTCTTTGACCTTTCTCAGTGTCCTGATGTCTCCAAAACTTTACAAATATTCAATCAGTCCCAGGTTCTTCAAACACAGCTCTGAGTCCAGGTCCTTGTAGCACTTCAGCTGTCTTTGCATGACACCCATAACCAACTGTTCACATGCTGCTTGGCAGAAGAATGACTGATTATTAATTTATTGTATTTTTCTGCCATATTTTAAAAGTCACAATGTGCCTAACAACAGCCCACAGCAACACAAGAAGGACGCACAGACAAAAGGTGAAGGGCACTAGTGTACAGTAATCCCCCAGTTTTACGCGGATCAGAAGTCGCAGATTCAGTCACACGCGTTTTTTTTTTGAGAACCGAACTCATAGTTTTACACAGAAAAACTGCAAATATTCTCTGCCTTTTTTGCATTTTTTGGCAATAAATATGTTTTTCTGGATGTTTTCACACAAGGGGGCTCAGGGCAAGCTGTAGCCGATCTGGAGGCACTTTTTTCAAATTCCACACCAGGGTTGAGCCCCGAGCTCCAAGCGAGATTTCTCCACAATGCAAGCACTCAGACACTTCAAACTCCACAGTTCAGTAGATCTCCAAAAGACGTTTCCAACGAGCCCTCATTTGTATTTTTAGCCCGAGCAGATCAGGGGTTATTCCCCGAAAACTGTTCACCTTGCCGCGGGGTCCCAATACATTTGTCCCGCGACCTTCTGAGTTGCATATCTTGTCAGGGAATTTAAATTCAAAGAGGCGAATACGGGTTTACTTTTACATTTTCCTTAAGGGTAATGAGTTTGAAATGAAATTAAAGTGTTCTGGGAGCATGTCTGGGGGCATATTTAGGGTTTACACTATAAAAATAGGCATTTTTGGCCATTTTTTAAAATATAACACAACACAGTTTTCACTATACGCAGGTGCTCTTGGAATGTAACCTCCACGAAAAGTGAGGGATTACTGTAGTGCACACAAGTAAATGGCAGACAACCACTAGGAGAGTGTATGTCCACCCAAAATGATTTTGATTTGGCCTCAGAGGGAAAAGACCCTGTCATGAGTCACTATATTAGATATTTTATATAATATTTTAGCAACTACAAATAATTATTAAATGACAAAAAATATACTGCATTTTAAATTTTATGCTGCAACAAATTTTAAATTTGTTTATAGTGACATCCTATCATGTTCAAAATGTGGAGGATACTCCTACTACACTACTGGTAAGGGGTTTTCAACATTTAAACTCATATATTGGGAAAAAGAATTATAATTCAGTGAGCACAGTTTTGTAATAATTTGTTCAAAAAAGATCAAATGGCCTCAACCACGTTGGCATCATATGAAGATTTGCAAAAAGAAATATATTTTTAACATGTTAAAAATCTGACAAAGAGAGACAATGAGATGCATCAAACGGTGCATGTTGTACGCACCAGATGTCTTCGGAAAACAGTTATACAGTATTGTTGGTTTATTTGTATCCCATGGTTTATCTTCTCAGAATTGTCATACATTAAAAGAATGAAGAATAATGTTGCACATAAAAAAACTATGTTAATTTATATATTAAACTGCGCCTTCAAGCTCTGTCTGTGAGTCTGGTTTAAATCACTTTTCTGATACAGTTTTGTAATCTTCATGGGGAGGAAGAGGGAGGTAGAGCACACTGCCTAATTTTAGAGAGAGAAAACTGATCCAAATGCTTTAGTTTGTCTGTTGCAGCAACCCTTCAGAGAGCTCCAGTGATTACTGAGAATTCCCTTTGTGTCCCACAGGGCAGAAACACGTTATGCTAGATATGCTAGACCTTTTGGGTTGTGCTTGTGAAATAAGCATGTGCAGAAACTCCCCCATACACAAACAAACTCCACCTCTGTCCATTCCCACACAAAACTTTTACCAAAGTCAAGTTCTCCTGTCACATGACCTTGTGGAGACCAGCACTCAAACAACACAGATTCTATCTACACAAACACATTCTATCTTTCTCTCTCATTCCCAGACATGGTGTCTCACAGTCATTTCAGTCCTTCACCACTCATCTCCTGCTCTGTGCGTAGTCATGGACTCCACGTTAGAATTTATGTGTGTATATGTATGAGTAACCAGCTAGCTCTGTCAATGGGCAACTGTTTCCGACCTCAGCAGTCTAACAGGGAGAGCGCTGATTAGCTTGTAGCTTGGGGCCAGTTGCTCTCCTGCCACAGAATGTAGGAGCTCTTTCTTTTGCAGCCAACCTGCTGAGGCAGCCATTGTATACGGCAAGCTGAGCCGGGTCTCGTGCCGACTCCCCAGGTAAGTGACTCATTAACCCAGCTGGAAGTCCACAGAGGCAGTGGGGGCAGAATGGCTTGACTCAGACTTGCACTCTCCTGTGAAACAGGGCCCACACTTACAACACAGACTTTATTTAAGGCTTGAGCCATTGGAGTCAATTATCTACACCTACACATACAAGGCATATATGGATTCTAAATACCTCTGTGGGGTCAGTTCAAGATAAAGTAGGACCTGAATCAGGGCTGGACTGGGACAAAAAATCTTACCGGGCACTTTGAGACCGGCCCACCTGCAGGGGGCGGTGCTAACGGGAAAACGGGGCGGCCCAAATTTAAATGCCCGATGGGCGTTCTCGATGTTGTTTCGCCGGGAGGCGAGGTACTGCTGATGATGGATTCCGTGCACTCCACTCACTATCGCTCTTCGGGGGGGAAGCTGACGGGAATCTGCACCGCCCCAAATTTACCTGGCCGGCCCATATTTACCATCGGCCCACTGGGCATTTGCCCGGTGTGCCCGATGGCCAGTCCAGCATTGACCTGAATAATATATCGCCTGGCTGATATTGAAGAGCCACTGCTTTATTGGTATTTGCACTAATATTTAGTAACTTGGTTTTATACAAAAACCAACATCTGATGTGAGGAAAACCAGTCACTTGTGACAACTGAACTGATGTGTTGAAACGAAAATCAAATTTGACAGCCATATCACTCGATAACTGGAGTCTTTAACTGTTTGATTTGAACCATATCATTATCATATCATTATGATATTATCCATCCTCATTGTGTCTGTCTCAATAGTTTCACATTGGTTGAGCCTTTGTAAGAATCTGAAATGTTCTTGGACCAAGAAAAATAGAATGCCATTCCAGAATCTGTGGTTCATGGCTATCCTTGAATCATCCATGTCTAAATCATTTCATATAGTGTGTGTGTGTGTGTGTGTGTGTAGAAACACCTGGAGAACAGGGGGCTCACAGTGGGCAGCATTAGGAATGTGCCTCCTAAGTATCTACTCTTTTACTGCTATAAACCAACCGGTCTTTTAGATTTGGTGAGAACATAACCAACTGATCAAAACCCTTTCTCTACAAACTTTCGTTCTTGGAAAGGAACCTTGTATGTAGCATAAACACTTAGAATTTGTTGATTCAATGTAAGTTTTCAGTTTTATTTATTTGAGCACACAAGGTTATCCTTAACGGCGTGCACTTGAGTGCAACAAATGAAACATGCTGAGTTGTACAAGATGAGATGGGGTTTCATGAAAAGCTCTGTGAATTACAAAAAAAGGACACTTGAGAGCAAAAATCCCTATGCAACATGTTTCTAATCAAACACCCTCTCTCATCCAAATAGCTTTCAGTACAGACGTGAATCTGTCTTCGTTTCTCAAATGCCCTTTGTTTACTTTTATCGTCCCATTTCAGAAGTTTGTGGTTTTGTACTCCAGGGTCTTAATTCACCTTTTGTTCTGTAAGGGAAAGAACAAGATAAAGAAAAAGGAAGAAGAACAAAAAGGCAGAAGATATCATGTTCCTTTGTGGATTGTTGGCCATGACCTGCTTGTTCAGAGGACTTGTGAACATGAGAAAGCAGTATTGGTTAGTTTCAGAAATCCAGCAGAGGTGACCTAACCCTCACTTCCATGCCCTCTGTTCCACCCATCCCAATTCATTTTCAACGTAGTCAGTGTAGCTTGGGCTGCAGCTGAGAAAGATGGAAGCAATTAAGGCCAAAGCCAAGCACGGGAATGTTTAGTGTTTAAAAGGCAAAACGCGAGGAATCAAAGCTGTCCTGTGTCTGTGCCTGCCAAGCCATTGAACAACTATTATGAGCTCTGAGGAAAGTGCGAGACAGACACGATGGGCCTTTAGACATGGCAGAAAAGAAGAATTTACTTGGTATGCTGTGGTATGAGATTGAGTAGAGAAACTGTGGTAAATCAATGTCTGGGAATATGCAGGTTTTCTACTGAAAATATCTTAGAATCTCCTGATCATCTTTAAGCTTTATATTCTTGTACTTTTAAAAAATAAAATAGGTAATGTGGATAGCGGAAACTTTCAATTGAACTTTTCTTTCTAAATGTGTGAGAATAACCTTTTTTTAAGGTTTAAAGAATTTCCACCTAAAATAAATGGATTTAACTAAGAGCTATAAATCTAAACTAAGCGAAGAACCATGAACCTTCATAATAAAAAAAATGACACGCCAAATAAACCAGTGTGAACATTTTAAATGCTCCCAGTAATCACAGACTCCTACAAGTCTGGCACACCAGGTATGAGATGAAAAACGTGGGGTGGTGTGCTCCGGAGTGTGGTGACATCACTGGGTTGCCTGGGCTCTGTGATTGTTTATTCAACTTTTCTAATGCTGTTTTCCCCACTGTGTCTCACTTCATCCACCCTCTTCCTCATTTTCCCTGAGTGCAGTTCTTTCTTGGGCCTTCTCTGTTATTTTCAATTCCTCTATCTGGCTGTGGCTCAAGATGGAGTCCACTGGTTCTGCTAGCGTCAGAGTTCTTGGGGCCCCACCTTGAATTCCCCAGCCCCACCTCAGTACACTCTCTCAGAACATGACGTGGTGTTTCAGTGGAGCGTGCTGACACACACTCCCCAAACCCTAGCAACCGGACTGCTCACTCGCCAAACCTCCAGTGACAGCTCGCTCATATGTTCCAGACTCTGGTCAGAAGCCTAAGTATTCTTTTTGGAAACGGGGAGTGGAGGTGTGTGTGTGTGTGTGTGTGTTTGTGTGTGTATGTATGTATGTGAGTGTCTTGTTGGACGTGATGGAGGCCGGCCGGAGCCTGGGCAGTGACAGCTTCTGTGGCCATGCGAATCACTGCAGGGGCGCCGTGCCAAATCGCTAATGTAAACCAGACTTCTGGCAAGACAAGGAGCAACTTTTCACAGCATAGGAAAGAAAGCCATGGGGAGCAGAACATGGATCTCTCTTCGCGTGTTCTTTATGCTCTTTTGCCACAGCTGGACTAAATCACATGCTCTGAGGTCATAGGTTGGGGACCTCCTAAAACCTTTTTGGGCAGTGTAGCCTGTACCACTGGACAGGATATGTTTCTCCATCCTTATCTACCAGTTAAAAACCAATGGGCCATGTCATCCATTGCAGCATTAGCCAACCTACTTCCTTCATATGGTATGAGCTGAATGGAGTTGGGATGATTAGGCATTAGCCAAATATGCTCTGAGGTCCATTCATATGACATCAATAGGCATGCCTTACAGAGCTGTTTTAGTCTGATGCACTCTACGGCAGTAGTGAACAAATGGCTACTGACAGACAGAGTGAGTGAGAATGTGTGTGCTGTGTTTCTATTTTTCTCTCTCAGAGAAACTGAGAAAACATGGGAGAGGCATTTTACGATCATAAGACCTTTAATAAAGAGCCTTATTCAGAAAAAATGTGAGGAAATAACCTAAAAGAGCCCGAGAGGACTTGTGAGAGACAAGGGGTGGGTGGAACATTGGATCAGATGATTCATAATCATAATTTTGTGACTCATGTTTCCAGAGACTTTTCCATGGGTAGTTCCTGGACCCCACCTCTCCTTCTCCCTCTCTCTTCCTTCCGGTTAGCTGGAACCACTCAAGTTTAGTCATGGGTTGAGCTGTAAGACAAGATAAAAAGCACAACATTCAGTTTCCCAAACATCTACATAATTGCGTCTGAATGCTTGCAGTTATTCTCAAGCTTTATCAGCTGATCTGGAACCAGTTTAGTCGCTCTTTCCCACCAAAGTCAGCATATCTAAACAGATGCCAGCAATAGCCCTGGCTCCTTCCGTTAATGTGCAGTTACCATATGATCACTTAGTGCCAGTGCTCTGGAATGACTACAGATAAGCCTGTGGAAAACAGAGACTACTTTCTGTAATGGAATCACACACATGTACGTCCCCTGTGTTTACTGTGTATGACTCAGGGGTCTGGTACAGCACACACCTTGAGTCAGTTTCGTCTGAGTCCTTTGGGGAGTGCACAGATGGCCATAAAAGGTGCCGTCTTGGTGAATTTGTGAATAAACAGTTGGACAATTTGCATGTTTCTCTGATGAAGACTAATGCTCTATACAAAGGTTATGTTTAACAATGAGACGATAAACAGAGTCTTGTAATGAGGGTATACATCAAGGACAATACAAATAGAACTTGAATGTAGGTGCTTTGAATACTGTGATCATAAACATCAAATAAACATGAGCACATTTTATAAAAGCTTCTTTGATAAAACGTCTTGGCTGATGTTGGCCAGAAAAGCAAGCCCACACAAAACTTTATTATTTTATTTGGCTTCTTGTGTGCTTTTTCCTAATGAAAACAAAAATTAAACACTTTGTGTCTTTTTGAGTAAATACTTCACTCTCTACTTTTTGTAAGGCAGGTGAGATACAGTTAGGTAGAGAGACAGATGAGATACAGTGAAGTACAGAGGTAGAGAGGCAGGTGAGATACAGTGAGGAAGAGAGGCAGGTAAGGTACAGTGTGGCAGAGAGGAGGGTGAGATACAGTGAGGTATGGAGGCAGGTGAGATACAGTGAGGTAGAGAGGCAGGTGAGATAAAGTGAGGTAGAGAGGCAGGTGAGATACAGTGAGGTAGAGAGGCAGGTGAGGTACAGCGAGGTAGAGAGGCAGGTGAGATACAGCGAGGTAGAGAGGCAGGTGAGATACAGCGAGGTAGAGATGCAGGTGATGTGCAGTGAGGTAGAGAGGCAGGTGAGATACAGTGAGGTAGAGAGACAGGTGAGATACAGTGAGGTAAGGAGGCAGGTGAGGTACAGTGAGGTACAGAGGCAGGTGAGGTACAGTGAGGTAGAGAGGCAGGTGAGATACAGTGAGGTAGAGAGGCAGGTGAGATACAGTGAG
>JBBPCY010000136.1:626066-641120 GCA_037974405.1 Brachyalestes nurse
GTGTCTGAGAGAGAGAGAGAGAGAGAGAGAGAGAGAGGGGAAAGGGGGAGAGGGGGAGAGAGAGGGGGGAGTGTCTGTGTGAGAGAGAGGGAGGGAGAGAGAGCGGGGAAGACAGAGACAGACAGAAAGGGAGAGAGAGAGAGAGAGAGAGAGACAGAGAGAGTTTTGTGGAGGAGCGTTAGTGAGTTGGAGGGCCTGAGTGGTATGGTTCTTGTCTAGGCTGAAGTTCAGCTCTGCAGGAGGACGCCGTCTATCTCAGCTCCTTTGTCCAGCACGCCCGGAACACTTCACTGATCCAGGGGACTCCTCCAGCCGACATGGGCTTCAGAAGACCCCGCTCTAAGCCTGGGGCGGCTTCTCTCCACCCGGGGGTGACGGTGACCCTGCCCCTGGCCCTGCTGGTGCCTCTGTGCGCGGCTTTCAACCTGGACGCGGAGAACCCGGCGGTTTACGGCGGACCGCGGGGCAGCTACTTCGGATACTCCGTGGACTTCTACACCACCAGGTCAGTCTGAGTTGCCTCATTTTACTCACTAACATACTGCACTTCAAGGAAATTATGATTTAAAACAATCACGAAGCGCTTCCTTTATGTTTCTAAAGAAACTGAGAGGAAAAAAGCCTGTTATAAATTCCCTCCAGCCCCTGAGAATCGGAGTGAAACAGATGTTATTAATATTCCACTGATGCGAAGAACAACAGACTAACACAGGAGTTCTCAGATCAGTTTGGAACTGGACGTGTGATACATTGTCCTCAGCCAAATATAAATTTACATTTAAGAAGATGAACGGTAGACTGGACTGTGGATTATTTTTGACTCTTGAAGTTGAAACCATTCATTCGTTTAAGCAGTCACCAGTTCATGTCTTCTTCCTGGACAAGAAAGGGCTGCTCTAGTGAAGTTAACCAACTAGTTTAAGAAGGTTAACGACAGACATACGTATCACTTTATTTTTCTGGTATTTAATCCCAATCTACATCGAGATAAGCCTTAATCCCTGTAACAGTCATGTAGTGTTTGAATCAGTTTAAACTGGGACTCAGTTGGACCCCAGCAGGGGCTTTTTAAGGACTTTGAGACACCACAGAGGTGTCTCCAACTGTTGTTTTGAATCCCTGCCCAATATGTGAAGTGCCATATAGATCAAAGCCTGTCTCCACAGCTGGGGAGGGACACTCTTTTAAAAGTGAGTTTTAGTGTTTGTCCAGGGTGACCCAAACATTCTGGTGTGTTTGAGGGAGTGTGTGTGTGAAAGAGAAACCCAAATCCTCTTGACCTATTGCAGGGTTTGCTTCACAAAGCTTCATTTCTCTGTAATATATGCAGTGCATCAAATGATGTCAGCGTTTTATTCAAGCCATATCTAGGGGCTGGGGAAAGGGTGACGTCACTGGCAGGACAGAGTTCCCAAAAAGGCAATGGAGATTGCCATCATAATTGTCCCTGATTGCTGATGCTTTAGCCCCTTACTGTCCCTGATTGAGGTGATCATTCAGAAGGAGGGCCTATTCTATCCCTACAAGGATGTCCACTGCAGGAAATTTTCCATTTCATTTTGAGTTGAATGGAAACGTGAATAGATTAGACCCTTAATAGCTTCTTGTGAAAAAAAATAATGAATCTGATAGGTCTCACTCAAGTGCATAATCTGATTTTGGAAGTGCTTTGCATATTTTTTATATTACACAGTACAGTCACTGTCCTCCCTTAAAGACAAAATCCGGCTCACTGATTGTGCTGCTTGTGTTGTTATGAGTAATGCCCCCTAACATTACTCAGATTAGGGTTTCGGCTCCATTAAAGCCTTATTTAAGCTGTTGCATTGCCTTCATTATTCACTAATGAGACTTTGTCACTGACAGCAGAATGTGTCAACTGAAGTGATAGCAACCTCTCAGGTAAAATAACCTAAATACAAGAGCATCTTCGGTATCTGAAGAGGGCTGATCCATGGTCTAGATGCCTCTTTCTGTAATTCTTTTAAACTTCAGGGTGTTCTTTGGAGCAATCAAGCCACTATTTGTTCCTAGTATAACCCTTTTCGTGAGAAATGGGAAAGAACAGTTTTGTCACTGAGACATATGGAAGTGTGAAGAAGCTTTTTTTAAATTAGAAGAGCATCCACATAGTGGAAAGACTGAATACCAGATAAAGATTTTACTTAGGGTTGTATGTTCAAGCGAAGAACCAGTTATTTTTAAGTGTGTGGCTAAGTTTAGGTTTTTCTAAGAAAATCATGTTTTTAAACAGAGCTTTTGGTACTTTTAACATCCTACACTCTGACTGTATGTGGTGCGTTGGGTCAGGACTCTTTCTGCTGTGATAGTAATCATTAGCCAGCGCCCACTCTGACTCAACTCGCAGTTGCAGTCAGCCATATCTGTCTTATTTGCTGCTGTGTGTTGTGTGTCTGGCCAAGCACAGCTTTACACGGCTTTGCTTTGAGTGACTTGCTGGTTGCTCCAGTTTCCACTGTTTCTTTCTCCTCTGGGTCTCTTTCTTTCATTCTCTCTCACTGACTAACACACACACACCACACTCACAGACTTTCTTTGAATTTAAAAATGACTGAATTGCTGTGATGGACTCTTCAGCGGGACGGTGTGAATGGGTTCCTGCTCCTGTGTAGGTGTGTTGGTCCAGTGGATGAGTTAAATCTACCTTAACAACAGCCCTGGTGTTTAAACCCTCACCTTTGTCACATATTCCAGAAACCCCCCTCACACACACACACACACACACACACCCACACTCGCTCTAAAGGGGAATGGAGTCACAGCAAGAGTAGAAGCTGATCTCCCTGCAATGACATCATCTGAACTTTTCACTGTAGAGATGTCATGCTGGAGGAGGTTGAACAAAAATGGACAAGTGAAGTGCAAGAGAGGCTTAAAAATAAAGGTGCCACAAGAGTATGATGCCATACTATCACAACAGTCCAGTGGACAGTTTTCTAAAGAACCATTGTTGCAAATGAAGAGAATGTCTCAGTTGTTTTTAATTTAAAACGGTTTTTAATTTAAAAAAGGTTGAATCTTACCTCCAAGCTAAGAACCTTTTTGGAATCCTTATTTGTAATGGTTTTAGTAATGTGCCGGATTCCTGTTCTTACAGATTACAGATTCTTCATAGAATGTTTGTCTCTTATTTTCTTTCCACTGCTACGTGTAACGCAACATTGCATTGTGATTTCTGGACAGTACAGAGGGAAAACTGCTGGACCACCAAACTTCATTGGATCACCTCCATCACCTCCATATTTCTCAACAAGTGATAATTTGATTACAAACATTTTGGTGAAGTAATTCTCTTCACATGTGCACCTGCTTGCTCGTGAACCGAGTTCAGCATAAACCTCAGAGTTTTAGAGGGAGCTGTGAATCAGGGGCTTTTTGGACTTCATTCTGTGGTTGTCAGGAGTTTTCAAAAATCGCAGAAGACTGGAAAGGTCTGTTTTTGCAAACCATCAAAAAGCCATCCCTTAGCCAGCTGTTTGCGGACTCTGTGCAACCTTTTCTTGATGGGAAGCAGAATCTCTCTTTCTTTCTCCAACTCTTACTTGCTTTGTGTCTTCCTGAAGTTCCCTGCTTGCCCCAGAGGCACTGCGTCATTGTTTGGCGCTATACAGGCATGTATGTCTGTTTGAGCTGTTCGATGCTCTTTGACTCACACTAATAAAATTACACAGTGTGTGTAGACCACCAGAGAAGACTGCCTCAAGGCAGGGTTCATACACTTGTGTGTGAGTGGCATTCTTAGCTTGTAGTAGAAATTTGTTTTTTTTTTGTGCAAGGAGTGGAATGCACTTTGTTATAGTGAGGCCTCTCCAGGACATTTCATCAGAAACTTGCTTGTTCATCTATGTCTTCGATTTTTGGAGTTCAGCGGCCAACGTAAAATATTTAGCCTTTGAATTGGAAACACAGGAGTCATTTAGGATAAATCCTGATTTTTGGTATGACTTTGTGTGGGTTAGTTAAAGCATGTAGTAAAAATGAAGAGGAAAAACTTATTCACTGCTGTGTGGAGGAGTTGCACATTCCACTCTTTGTCTGCGTAGTATGTGGATAACAAGGGAAGGTCCTTGGTAGGGCAAGGTCAGAGGTCAAAGTCTGAACCTTAGGGTTATTCTTAAATATGTGGAGACACTTTTGAAATTATAATATTTACATGTATTAATTGTATTAATTGTCGTTTACGAGATGCACATACATTAGGACCTGACAATATGGAAATTTTCTCACGGATACTAAAAACATTTGCAGTTATTTTTTTAAGTTTTTTTTAAGTGGCTTCAGGCTTTTCATTGTATTTTTCCATATTAAAGTAAAGTGAAGTGGCTCCCGTGAACACACCGCCGGGCACAGTGTGAACATTCTTTCTCTGCATTTAACCCGTTCACCAAGTGAAGCAGTGGGCTGCCACCATCCTTACCCAAGGGAACCTCAGTGGTGACACTAGCAGTGTTGGAATAAGAACACAACCTTCTGATTGCAGGGGCAACACCCTAACCAGCTGCCCCAATAACTTTAAATAGTTAAGTTACAAATATGGTACTGATTAAGATATGAATATTCCCCTTTTCTCTGGGAAAATGAATCTTAAATTCAAATTTCCCATCACGGTGCATTTATTTTGAGAGTGTGGCTGTCATATTGTCCAGCTGTAACTGAATGCCAATATTTAATGCTTTTGTGTTTTCTTGACTCTATTATGGATATGGTCAGTATTTAAGTACATTTTATTTGTGCAGCACTGATGTTACACAGCAGTTTAGCAGAATCTGGGTCTGAACCCCTAGTGAGCAAGGCAAAGTCAACAGAGGTGAGGAAAACCTCCTGTAAGCTGGAGAATAAAAGGAATCACAGAGAATAGAAGAATAACACTGTAGATGACTAACAATAAGAGGCAAAAGTGTCCCGTCGTGGTTGATCTGGCCTACGACATGTGAGCAGGGGACTCCAGAGAACGCTGGCCAAATGCATGTTACAACACAAAAAGAACATCTCAACATCATCTTAGTTGCAAAAATTTGTGCATGTTCTTTTTTTTTTTTTTGTCCTTTCCAGTTTCTCATCTTTTCTTTCTTTGTGTAAGGATTCTGCAGTTGTTTTTGCCTCATTGATATTCTGCACTATTTCTAGCATCTCTAAGACAGTGGTGCTTAAAAACTTGTAAATCTTTTATGATTTTCTAGATTTCTGCATAAATGTGACCGTAAACATTTATGTATTGAGAGTCATAAGTATACGAACCTCTTCTTCAGTAACTGGTGTGATCCCAAGTAATAACCACAAATAGTTTCCAGTGACTGTTAATCAGTCCTGCACATTGGTTTTGAGAAATTTAAGCCCATTCCTCCATTCCTCCATTCCTCTTGGATGTTCGTGTGTTTCAGTCAGGTCCTTCCACCGCACTTCAACTGAGTTAAGTTCAGGACTTGGTCATCCCAAAGCATTATCTTTTATTCTTCTGTGATCATTCTTTGGTAGAATGACTTGTAAGCTTTGGGTAGTTTTCATGCTGCATGACCTATTTTCTCTTGAGAAATTCATAGAGAAAATTTAACATGGAGAGAGATGTCCTGACATTTTCCTTCAGAGTTTGCTAATATAATTCAGACATTATTGTTCTGTCAATGATAGCAAGCTGTATTGGCCCAGATGCAGCACAACAGGCCCAAATTATGATGCTACCACCACCTTTTTCAGAGATGGGATACGGATCTTATGCTGCAATACAGTATTTTCCTTTCTCAAATATCTTTCTGGCTTGTTCATGTGATCTTTAGCAAAATGTAAGTGGACAGCAGTGTTCTGTTTGGAGAGGAGTGGCTTTCTCCTTGCAAGTGTGTCATGTGCACCATTGTTGTTTAGTGTTCTCATGATGGTGGACTTTAACCATTGTGAGAGTGGCCTTTAGTTGCTTGGAAGTTATCCATGGTGTATACCTGTGAGTGACCTTGTGGACTATTACATGTCTTGCTTTTGATCTTTGTTGGTTGATCACTCCGAGGGAAGGTAACGGTGCTCTTATTAGGGCTGTAACGATATACGATACAAAACCGAAATCGCGACACTTTGGGTCCACAAACCTTTAACTGCTCCGTTAGGGGGTTGGACCGGTGTATGTGTCCCGTCCAGAAACATATGTTTTTCGCCGTAATAGGAGGATTTTCACATCAATTTCTTTTCTTTAACCAATAGCTGAGAGTCTTAGGGTTTCAAAGAGCCCCTCCACGGATGGACTGGGTTTAAAAGTGTCTATAAGCTGGCTGGGTTGTGATAAACTGCTTTGGAGTTTCTGTGTAGTTGTTTTATTGTGTTCTGAGCGAGTTTTGTGGGCTCCGGGCAGCTGGGCGGAGCGTTTTTTTGTTTGAATTTGTTTGGTGGAACGGTGAACTGAGAGAGGCATGTCGACTCCTCCAATTCGACTCCTCGTGCGGTTCACCGAAGCCTTTTCTGCAGTATGAATGGAAAGGAAGCTGTATTTAAGCGGTTATTGATTTATAATTTTTATTGGGGTAGAACTCCCCCCCCCCCAAAAAAAAAGAATCGTGATACGAACCGAATCGTGGGTTTGGTGTGTCGTAACAGCCCTAGCTCTTATATTTCCTCTATTTGTACACAGTTTGTCTGTGTACAGTCCTGTAATGCCTCGTGAAACACCTCCAGATTCTGGAGCTTAAAAGACAAAAACAAGAACGTCTTCCTAGCTCGATCACGTTCAAACATGCATTATGGATTACACATTAGGAATACTAGGTTATACAAGGCTATTTGGCTAGCCTTAAAAAACACTGAAGTTTTCATTTTTTCTAATGTAATGTGCTATCATGTAGACATTCCTTCAAAAAGAGGCTTTGGTGTTGGATGTTTGTTTGAGGATGGTTTTACATTTTGTGGTTAAATGAGAATAGAAGGATTGTCTGCAAAACTGGCCAAAGACAACATATTTGCAACCAGAGATGAGGCCAGAGTTAGGGAGAATGTTATTATACACAAAAAAGAAGGTTCTCACCTGCTTAAGTACATTGTTTCACTGAAAGATTCACAAATTCAGTTTCAATTGGTCCTTCGCGCGACTGTTAAGACACCCCACTGATAATGAACTCCAGTCTTCTACCATGTATTTGTTAGCTACACTTGTGTATTACATCATGAATTATTTGGCCATGACACACAGTGCATTAGGTAATCTCTATATGTGTTTGTCTCTCCACCAAAGTTTAACCAGTGTAAGAGGGTGAATGCTAGACCAATATTTCTCTAGAACCTCAAGGTTAGTTTGACACTGCTAAAAAAAATAGATGTATGTTCAGCTTTCCTATTTGAAGAGATTGAATATATTCGTTACCTTTATTGTTCTTTGTGTGTGTGTGTGTGTGTGTGTGTGGTTGTTTGTCTGTAGTTATGGGTCCATCTGGTTAAGGGTGTGTGTGTATGTTGGCTGCCAAACTCTTCTTCACACAGTTTCCCTATGCAGTCATTAGTGTTTTCCATGGATGCTGGACAATGGAGTCTTTGTGCAGTGGTACCTGTTTTTAAGAAACTAAACTCCAATGTGACTTTTCCCCCATTGGATTTTTTTCATCTGTTCATTCTTTTGTCCCCTGTGTTTCATGGATTTGCTTTGTCATTAGTCCCTTGTCCTGTTGGCATCTGGCTGTACTCAACTCAAAACTGGCCTGTAGTAATATGTGAGCATGTTTAAAAGGTTCAAGGGGGAATGGAGTGATGACCCAGGCTGCCTTCACTGTTGAGAAGCCGTCTGACCTTTGCTGCCTGCTTGGAAAGGGCTGGCTTATATAATGGGCCTCTGTCCTTGATGAATGTGTTTTGATTAGGGCCAGAAGAAGTCATAAGCTTGTGCAGGGGAAAGCCCCAGGGTGGTGCTCACTTGTCCTGGTGCGCACTTAGGTAGATCTTTATCTTTGATTTTTATCATCCTGTTTTGCTCTGTTGGAGGATAACAAAGGCTTTGACGGAGCCAGATAAAACAAGTTTTCCTAAATGAATCAGTCTTCAGGTGACCAGTGTTCTACCAGGTGAGTGTAAAAGAGACTCAATAGGTTGTGAAAGTAAGCAGTTGTTTCTGATTGAACCTTTGCTTTTTCACTAGTGTGTAGAACCAGACTCCCTACTGAGCTCTCTTGTGGTGAACAGCCCACATTTCGCAGCCCATCTTAGGGTGTTGCAGAGATCTATAGAAGTGTGAACTGGTGGTTATTCTGCGAATTTGTTGTCTGAAAATGTAAGGGGTGAAACCTCACTATATGTTTACATATCTGTAGTGGCTACTCTAAATTGTCATCTTGCTTCTGGAGAAACCAGGGCCTGCAGCAAAATGACATGGTTGGTGGTTTCTGTCAGAACTGTGTCCACAAGCTGCTGTTTCTTAACAAAAGTGTGGCTGGTTCTTGTGTTCTTGGGTCCTTAAGAGGGATGTCCTTATGTCCTGATTCTTTTTTTTTGCCCTCAGGTCTGATCCGTCTGATCTTTTGGTTTTTAATAGACAGTACAGCCACACACAAGCTAGTCTACTAATTAGTACTGCCAAATAATACAACATAATAACATTTTGTGCTGCTTTCTTTAAATGAGAATGTTAGATGGTGTTTAATATGGATTATGATTCAGTTTAATTGGTCCATCTGATGATATGACCATCAGTTGCTTTAAAATACTATGTTCACCATATACAGGACATATACAGTCCACTGAAACTTCTTGATAGGTTCTCAAAACATGCCTTAAAGCTGCAGGTTATGAATAATGTCGTTATAAATAAAAAAAAAACCCCATACAAACAGGCTTGACAGTCAGTTGGAGGTATGTTGGCACATAAACAGCCTTTTAAAACATGCCTGCATCAGTTTACATCCAGTGATTGGATCAGGACATTGCTAGATCGCTTGCCTTTCAAAAAATACATAATATGGATTTCAGGTCACCAGATCAAGTGAATATTAGCTGTTCCTTAGTGATTCAAGCCAAATCTGAAAGGCTCTGGCTAAGTCCTCTGCACCTGGTACAGGAACGCTGAATTTCAGACCTACTCCAACAGACGCATCCTGTGGGAGGAAATGCTTTCATGGTTACGTTAAATTCTGGCTGTGTACGGGGGGTGGAGGTAGGGTTGTTTATCAGATCGACCGAAGAGGGCATGTGTTTAATCTTAACCACTGTTCTGAAATGGCACAAAGGTGGAGCAGGTTTTCTATGTCCACACATTTTCTCGACAGGTTAAAGTCCTCCGGGTTCTGTGATCAAACCAAGCTAAAAAACACCTAATAATTGAAGACCTGGTTTAATTAATATTATTACATTATGTTGGAAGTTCATGCAGCATTCATCAGATGCTGGACAACATTTGTCCTCCGTCTGGCCGTGGTTTTGAGAATCTTTACTCTAACTGTGTATTCATGTACCTTGCTTTCATTCTGCCATTTAGTCCAACATCATTCTCTTTCGCTCAGGCTATAGACAAGCCAGCTGTTTGAGTGGCCAGTCCTGGGCAATAGCTGCTTTGCTAATCATCTCTGGGCCCACACTTCCCAGACAGCGGCGTGGAGCGTGTGTGGTTCAGCTTTACTGAGAGGACAGGCCATCCAGACACTGCTTTAGCCTGCTTTCAGCTTTCTTGTTATTACCTGATTTTATTATAATTGCTCAGCTGGCACCCAGTACAGAGTAGTACTGGGCATGCTGGAGTCAGAGGGAATACTGGCGTCATGGTGTTGTTGTGGAGGTTCATGGAGTTCAGAGTTGTGCAGTGCTGAGATACATGTGTGCTTCCGATTAGGGTAGATTTCTGAGCTGATTCTAGAAAAGAAAAATTGCTCTTCATGTCCAGGGTTATTTGCATCTGGATGTGCTTTACTTGCTAATAGACTGTAACTGTGTTTATGTGGACAGAACATAGGTACTGAGGTGAGTTGGCAGTTACCTCGTGTAGCAATGACTGTTGAAGCACTTTACTTTTGTTTTTTGGACAAATGCCTTGTTTGCCTCCATAGCTTCGGCAATGCCCCCTTAGTGTAATAGTGAAAATCAAACAAGTTGCTCATGTCTAAAGGGCAGACAGTGAAGAGGGCAGAAGAACGCTGCTTTCATTCAGTGTAAACACCATAGTCCTATGTTTGGAATAAGCCCGTGTGCTTGCATTTTAGGAAAAGGTGGGGCAAGTTAATCCCAAGTGATGAGAGATTCTTGCTTTAGTGACTGAGGGTAATGAATGACTGTGGGATTGTGCATCGAATTACATAGATGATTGATCTTAAATCTGTGACACCTAAGTTCAGCAAAAAGCTTGTGACAAGACCTTTCCAGATGAATCGGTCTCACACTGTTTCTACGTTCATTCAGTGTTTTTTTTTTGTTTTTTTTTTGTTGGTTTTTTTTATTTAACGTATTTTTCCGTGTGCTTGTGCCATTTGCAGTTGTATGGTGGCAGAAGTAGGCTGATTGTGATTTCATAGCCTCTGTTAAACAGGCCAATGTGGGTTTTTGAAGGCTTTAAGCAATTATAATAGTGTTCAAGTGACATACGTTTTGCAGCTGTGAGGAAGACAATTAGGTGTGGAATGGCGTAAAGCATGTTTTGGGGGCCGTTAAAAAGTGGAGCGAGGCCAACATTCAGCATTTTCCCCTCCTGAATCCATAGAAAGAACTTCTAGCTGTTTTTGTTACATCACCAACTTTCGAACCAGCCTTCTGCATCACAGTCGGTGGAGATTTTTTGGCATGCTCACTCATTTTTATCATTTTAACTTTGATCTTATTACCAAAGCCACAAATGAAGGTTTAGCATTTCAGTGGTAAACAGTTTTCAGCCTAGACTCTTTGCTGACTGGGTTAGCTTGATTTGTGCCTGGTTATGTGGAAACTGCTAGTGCTCTGGTGACTGGGGTTTTTGGGTAGAGGTGGTGGTCAATGCACTGAGGGCCGCCGCAAAAATGCTAATGTTTTCCACAGTCAGCTCATCAGGGAATTATTCATGCCCCCAACAGTTTCGCTTGTATTATGACTGGAACTTATTGCTAAGTATCACAGTGTTTTTAAAACCAATACAATTTAGATTCACATGAGTCACATAAGTTCACACCTTCAGAAAGGGTGGTGCCTTTTAAGGGTTAGATGAATATAATATCCTTTTAGTGGCTTTAAAGATCTTGTAAAGCACAAACAGTTATAGCATTACGTTGGATGTAAAATGACCATTGTTGGTACCACGCCCATCCAAAATAATACATATTTCATTGTGCGGTTGTGCAAATTATTGCGTCAGTGACAAATGGAAGTTTTTGTCCCTGAAAGAACAGATTACTCTGAAATGTATCACCACAAAATAACAATTCGTATGTTTCTGAGGTAGTAGACAGTAGGTCTAAACCTCCTCAACTATCTAATAGGACTGTATTCACTCCACAGGATGTCCTGTTAAAAGAGGGTTCACTTTACACACAACCATTTCCAAAATCAGCTCTTTGGCCAAGAACAATCAAGCTCTTATCACTATGCTAATGTTGGGCCAACATTGAAGGCTTTAGCTGGGAGAGAAGGCAGTTCAGACGAGACAGATCTTCAGCCTGATAAAGACCCATTACATGCTAATTGTTGCTTATTTACAATTGCTTCAGATCGTTGTCAAGGCTGTGTGTGTGTTTGCGTTTGTGTGTTTTGCCAAACTCTGTGTGTATGTGGCTTAGAAGCCACAACTATGTTCATCGACGTGATGAAAGCATTTCCCTGTTGCTATATTTTCCGTATGTTTTTTTTTATTACTTTATTTTTGGAGTAGCATTGAGACAAAACTCTAGAATTGCTGTTTACTAGAATCGCACAATCGTGTGAAGGAACAGGAGCTATTTCCCAATCTGAGACCACATTCTGAGGCGGTTGCAGCCATTGAGTACATTTTTGTTCTCATATTAGTTAGTTTAACTTGAGTTGAGTTGTTTGTAATAACGCAAGCCGAGGAAGAAAATATACCTGGCTGTTTTCTTTAAGTACAATCACCCTTTACTAACAAACACTAAACAAAGTGTTTACTAACAAACACTAAACAAAGTGTTTACTAACAAACACTAAACAAAGTGTTTACTAACAAACACTAAAGCTCCTACTTGAATGTTTTATCATAAGTAAGTGTGTGTGTGTGTGTGTGTGTGTGTGTGTGTGTGTGTTAGCTAGCTAATTTTTGGGGTCACTTTAGGTAACAAAAAACTTGTGAAATCAGGATCATTCCTTCTGTAAGATGCTTGTTGCTCATTGCTGTTGGGGAGAACTATTGAGATCTTTTGCTATTACTGTCATTGTCCTTGTGGCTTATTTTTAGGTGCTGTAAGTAGATCTTATTCTAAATATTATTCTTTGATACCCTTAGGTGGTGTTGCACTGTTTTAGATGTTATTCATGTCGGTGCTGCTGGTATATTCAGTATTTATGCTCTGCAGAAAAAGAGCTGAATCTGAACAACTGTGGACTACTTTCCTCAGGCTTTTAGGACATAAGCTCACATATTGTGAGTGTGAGTGCATTTTACAACATGGAAAATGCAGCCCTTGTAAGTAACTGTAGACTTTTTGAGCAGTCAGCCAAAGCAGTAGTGTTTGTTCGCTGCTCTCCAGGAACTGGAGAAGTTAAGAACTGAGAAGTGCTCAGTGGTGCTTGCTGACTGTGCGTCTGTGTGATGGCCTGCAGATGCAAATTACTTCTCTGACAGAAACAGCATAATACATTTTGGTGTTAACTAATTTGTAAGTTATTTTTACTTTTTTGTACATTTGTCGTGTTATTAGTGAAATGGAGCAAAAGAAATTCTGTGAACCTCTTGCGCTTGACTAACAAAAGATCCTGAATTTAACGTGTGCTACTGGCTGTGGGGGTGCTTATGCGTAGTTTAGTTTAATACAAACTGTTTTGTATAGCAGGAAGTTTGCTGAAGAGTATTTTACAGGCTGAGGAAGGAAGGTAAAGGTTATGCTGGGAATCTGTGACTAGTTTTTTTTTTTTTTTTCTCCCTGTGAATGACATTAGTCCTCAGGCTGAATGCTGCAGTGCATCTGAGATGCTCCCCCAGTCCAGGCACATGGCGGAAAAACGGATTTCACTCTCCAAGCCGGAAGAGTGCAGTGTTTTTGGCTTCCCCCTTTATAAAAACAAATGGAGTGCCTGCTCAGGTCTTTTGTGTTCACAGTTAGAGCTTTGGATCTGTCACGGGAGGCTGTCCCTGCATTAACCTTGAAACCTACTAACCCCTGGGTTGCTTCATAGATTAATATTCTCTCCTTTTATCCTTCATCTTTTGCAGGTATTTTTCATTTGCCTTTCCCAACAGTCCTTTAAAGGATTTGAGCATTGACTGTCCGTTATATTTTGTGGCTGAAAGCTATGAAGTTACACCTGGATTACATCAGGGTTGTTTAACAAGGACAAAATACTAGGATTGGTTAATATTATGCTACCAATAACTTAAATCAACAGAACAGTCACAGAAGTACAGTCTTCTGTGAGAATGGTGTTGAAAAAGTTGATAAATAGTCAAATTGTTGAGCAGCCAACTGGCCCTACTGTTGTATTTATATATTTAATCAACTTGACCTTAATTCTGAGGTATAATGCTAATGCACATGATGGTAAATCTGGTCTTTTGGAAACTTTTTAGCAGTTTCTTATCATCACAAAAATCCAATGGTTTAGTGTTTACCAAGGACAGTAATTTACTCTTAACTATTCTCATGTTTTCCTTTCTGCATAGTGTACATTTATTTTATACAAGTTGTCGAAACCTGCCCTGGTCGGTGGACAATATCTGTAATCAGTCTAAAGTGGTCAGTGGCAGGAGGGCCTGCTGAGTATAGGGTCTGTGAGGTCACACATTATGGAGAAAAGCCCAGGGGGCAGGAAAGGGTGTTCTCTTCCTGTAGGTTCACTCCTCCCCCCACAGAAGTCCTCATGGCCCCCCTCACAGTGGCTAAATGGACCAACCTTAATGACAGGAAAGACGATAGTAAGCTCACAGAGCATGTCTGGACCAGACCAGTCCAGGCTGTCCTGTGGAACAAAAGGCATAGATTAGAAATTCAAGGTTCATGGTGATCACCAGGGTGTAACAATATGATTTTTTTTTTTTTTTTTGTGATTTTTGCATAGCAATACATTTTCAGCACAGTAGTGGAAAAGAAAAGGCAGCTTTCATTTTGCTTTTATCTTGGTGAAATTATATTTAACACAAATATTTTCTTCTTGTTCGCCTAAAACCCGCACAAAGTGTAAAATTGTGCAGTGCATGGGGGGTTTTACCTTGTGTGGTTTTCCATTGTGGGAATATGGAGGGTTTTTTTGTATTGGAAGCAACTGCATTAGAAATTGCCTATTTAACAGTATAAATACTTTTATAACAAATTTAAGGTTTTATGGTTTGATTCACAGCATACCTTGTTTTGCAACCTCAGTTTTAAGAAAAGAATTGTGTTAATGCATGCTATAATACAAGTGCGAAGCTGCAGGACTCTCATTGAGACCTACATTTATGTTTAATTTCTAATATAGGTTTTTTTTTAAGTTCACCTAAATCTGTTTTAAGGCCATCTGGATAGGATTAACCTGTCCTGCTGGTTTACACCACATCTCATGCTTCAGAAGTGGTATAAACCAATCCAGTTTAGTTACAGTTGTTCTTTAGAGGAAGTTTTTTGATTATTAAATCATGGCAAGTGGATCAATAGCTGCAATTCACTGTTTGTGACTTAGTACATGAAGGTGTGACTGTATGTGAATGGCATCCACGACTGATTCCTAATAATCCCTCATACACTTGCAGCTGAGGCATTATTAGAGATCATTTTGAGTGTGTGTCCGCTTGAGTGTTGCACATGTGAATGTACGTGCTATCCTTAAGGGAGAAGCACAGCTGCTGAAACTCTGCTATGACTCTAGCAGCCTCTGCTCTTGTTTTTCCATTTGTTTCCTAATGAGGTGTGTGTGTGTGTGTGTGTGTGTGTGTGTGTGTGTGTGTGTGTGTGTGTGTGTGTGTGTGTGTGTGTG